>JACXGM010015932.1:6736-20994 GCA_016801145.1 Umbra pygmaea
GAGAGAGAGAGAGAGAGAGAGAGAGAGAGAGAGAGAGAGAGAGAGAGAGAGAGAGAGAGAGAGAGAGAGAGAGAGAGAGAGAGAGAGAGAGAGAGAGAGAGAGAGAGAGAGAGAGAGAGAGAGAGAGAGAGATGAAGGTTTATAATGACTGGTTTTATTGCTGCTGTACAATTGATACCAGTTAAGATGTTGTGTTAATAAATGTTAAATAGTCTTTCAGAGAAGAGCTAGAGGGCCTGCAGTCACCTCTCTTATTGCTTGCCCCCACTCACCCACCTTTCCACTTTGGTGTCCATCGCTCTGTCTCATAACTTGGCTGGTTTGTTTGTTTCTCTGATCTCATCACTTGATTTGTTTGTCTGTCCATCTCATCACTTGGTTCATTTGCCTATCTGTCCATCTCATTGCTTGGTTCATTTGTCTGTCTGTACATCTCATTGTTTGGTTTGTTTGTCTGTCTGTCCATCTCATTGCTTGGTTAATTTGTTTGTCTGTCCATCTCATTGTTTGGTTTGTTTGTCTGTCTGTCCATCTTATTGCTTGGTTAATTTGTCTGTCTGTCCATCTCATTGTTTGGTTTGTCTGTCTGTCTATCCTTCTTATTGCTTGGTTAATTTGTCTGTCTGTCCATCTCATTGCTTGATTCATTTGTTAGTCTGTCCATCTCATAGCTTGGTTTGTTTGTCTGTCTGTCCATCTCATCATTTGGTATGTTTGTCTATCTGTCCATCTCATTGCTGGTTCATTTGTCTGTCCATCTCATCACTTTTTTTGTCTGTCTGTTTATCTCTCTTTCTCATCGCTTGGTTAAGATAAGGTATATAGGGAGTTAGCGGGGTTTAGGAGGCTCCACTGGCAGAGGGTTCAAAGGCCAAATGGGATAGCTGGGTAAAGGTGGAGGGTGCTGTAAAGTTTCCGGTCCCCAAACGATCAGGGAATCTGCTGTGGGGATCCATCACAGAACTTAGGTGGACCACTGGTACTGGGCTCTGAGTTTGTTAATTTTCCATGCTCTCACCTCTGACTGTATGTTGCATACATTTCATCAAAATATCTCTGTCGTCACATCGCTGCTTTTTAACCTTTGGGCAAGCCATATACTGTCATCCATTCTCTCTCATTTCCGATTTCGCTTATCCCTCCCTCTTGCCGACTACAAGGGTTGCTGCACTGCAAACAGTTGCTTTGGCTGACACAAGACCCTTGCATCTCCCCTGAGCATACTGATGGGCATTCAAGGCTCAATTACTGTTACTCAAGCAGCAGGATCAAGCTGTCAACACAAACTCAGAATTTACTTAGCAAAATAAAAGCTGTCACTGATATTTCACACATTGCAATGCATTTAAGAAACATAATGATGGACATTCCTTTCTTCTAGCAGCAATGTATTGTGCTGTCAGCAGTTATGTTTTGAAACAATGTTTCAAATATCAGGCTTTTATTTTGCAAAGTAAATTCAGAGTTTGTGTTGACAGCTTGATCCTGCTTCTTGAAGAACAGTAATGAAGCCTTGAATGCCCATAAGTACCTGAGCAGGCTAAATTGTGCCCGTCAAAAAAACAAGAAGCAATGGCAATATTTTTAATTCATAAGAGATGTGTTGTGGTGCGGAAAGAAACATTGCGGGATCCGAACCCAGAGTGAGGTATGTTGCTAAAAGGTGCAAGGTGACATTAAGATACATAAGTTAAATGTAAAGCAATGTTTCAAATAACTACATAAACTGGAAAATGAGCTACAACAGTATTGAACACTCTTTCCTCATTGTCCTTACCTCTCAATCCTGGATCATTCCCCTATTTATTGACTGCTACAGTGCTTATACTCTGTCCTTCTCCCTCCCTCGATGGGGAAGGGACAATTTCATTGAATTCCTACACCTGGAATTCTATTGGTTTGTAAATTTTGACAGGGTTGTAACACAAAACATCTGAGCGCACAGGAGAAATCTGAGAGAAGATTTGCATGTTTGAAGCTGAGAGCAGGAAATCTGTCCAAGTAACATTATATCTGAGTCCATGCAGAATGTTTGAGCAGAAATCCAAGTTCGAGCAGTGGCTATTAGAGTGCGAGAGCAAGGTTTTGAGGGAATTTATTACAAAATCTGAACATAATATTATTAGAAATGCTCTCAACTTCAAAGAATGCACTCTTGAATAAAGATGGGAATAAAATTCCATACAAGCCCAAAATAGAGCATTATGGTCACAACTATAAGCGCTATGTTTGGAGAGGAGTCAAAAGGCCCAATAGTGAAAAGAATACTATTTCCACTGTGAATCATGATGTTTTGGGGGTGTGTGAGCTCCAAAGGCACAGGAAACCTTGATGGCAAGATGATTGCAGCATGTTATCGGACAATTCTGGCAGACAATTTGCATTCTTCTGCACAAAAGCTGCGCATGGGACACTCTTAGACGACAATGACCGTAATAATAAGACAAAGTTGCCCCTCTGGTGGTTACAACAAAAAAAGGTGAAGGTTCTGGAGTGGCCATCAAAGTCTCCTGACCTTAAAATCATTGAGCCACTATGCAGTTCATGTAAGCTGACCAAAGATTTTGCATGACCTGGAGGCATTTTGCCAAGACGAATGGGCAGCTATTCCACCTGCAAGAATTTGGGGGCTCATAGACATCTATCACAAAATGGCTGCATGCTGTCATTGATGCTAGAGGCAATACACAGTACTGTGAACTGAGGGTATGCAGACTTTTGAAAAGGGTTCATTTAATTTTTTTGTGCTGCCATCTTTTCTATTATGATTGACCTACAGTTGAATATGAATCCTAGGAGAAATAAAAAAAAAAAGGTTTTGCCTGCTCACTGAAAATGGCATATCTATTACCAATTCTCCAGGGATATGCAACATTTTGAACATAACTGTACATAAAATATACATTTTATATAATAAATTTCTGTTGCATGGCTTAAAACATATTTTTTCTTACCTCTTTGCTGTCGAGGTATCTCGCAGCCTACTTCCTGCTTTCAGTCCGCTAAGAGGGCAAAACAAAATGCAGACTTCTTTTTCTAAATTCACACTTTGCTCTGTCAATAATATATTCTCAATCAGGGAGGATATCAGATCAAGAATATATATAGACCAATGATGTGTTGTGTTTAAAAACTATTGATGTATGAATTTAGAAGAAGACATAATTTTTGGACATTTGACTTGAACACACTGTCTCACTAGCTGGACTGAAAAAAGGCATGTGATATGTTTTTTTGGGATGTTTGAGACCACACAACTGACATTTATCATACAAAATGTATATTTTATGTACCAAAAGCAATTGGGCTTCCAGATTTTGGGGTTTTCTTTGTGAAATACCTTTTTTCACGCAAATGATCATTATTTCACAAAGTTGTATCAAACTAATTAATCTGTCATTCAGACCCATATAGCCCATTGACATTATACTGGCACTAGCTCTACTGTGTTCTCCTTTGTTAGAGAGAGCTGATAAATGACAGAGACCATCAAATAATTACTTCAAACAATTTAAGAACATAGATAAATTATAGAATTTTATAATTATTCCCCTTTAAGAATACATTGTCAAATACTCATGCAGTCTCAATTTGGTCTTTATCACATTTTATGCATTTTGGGTTGATAAGTGGACCCCGGACCTTACAGCTATTGAAGGCATTGGATCATATAATGGATTCCAGCATTTTAAGCTGAAAGAGAATTTCAACAGGTTTTATATTCTTTTTGATGGCAAAGATGGCCCTCCTTTCCTCGTCTCAGGTTATTCACATCATTTTAAAAGATAGCTGTGGTGTGTATATTTAGGCCAAAGTAGGTTTAGCTTATTGTTTTTTTAAGCAGAATTTATGTTTGTGGTTCTGGCACCTGGACCTTTGTTGAAAAAAACTCTCTCTCTTTGTCTCTCTTTTTCTCTGCAGAAAATGAGAGATTAATAATTTATCTTGGTTTTGGAATGCAAAGAGACTTCCAGCATATACTTGATATACTATGCATTTGTTTTACTTCCTGTCATCATCTACTGTTCTTTTCCATTAATTGCTTTGCGTTGCACTTTTCAGGTCAAGCTGGATGGACCGGTGCTGCAGTAGGACCTGTGGTCAGCGCTTGGGCCTTTGGTGCTCTGTTCCTCTCTCTCTATTGCTCAATCTCTTTCTCTCTTTGTGGATTAAGATGGTATTGATCACCTAATCCATTACTGGGCGATAATCACTTAGATGCTCAAAGATTTACTGACCCATTAACAAGCACACTAATTGACTAGCTAGAATGCAATAGCTGACAGAGAAGCACAGACACAGCTCCACATAATGTTCAATTAATATTGACATGCCTTTTAGAGGAAACCCTATATGGCACTTATTGCAATACGACAGCAGGCCAGTAGGGGTCAGTCCATCTGGGCCATTGTTCACATTTTCTGTCCCACGCCTAACAGCATGAGCCGCTGACACTGGTGGGACAGAGAGGAAAAAGACTGCATCCAACGATACACACTGATATTAACAAAATGTATTTCCAACCAATATGGAACTTCTGCTAAATTGTGTGTGTATGAGCGAATGAGTGCAAGAGAACAGGATGTGGTTTCGGAGGAGGAGAGGGCGAGGGGTTTTGAGATAGCCATTCTCAACTCCTTTTGCACTAATTGTGTTTTCCCAGAGCAGAATTGAGTTCCAGAGAAAGAGAGAAAGGCCAGAGGCTTTTCATAATTGTATCGACAGGAAAATGAATATGATGAATGGCGTTCATTCAGCACGTCCTGGATTTATTGTCTTTTCCTCCAGGCGTTAATCACTGTGAGGAAGAGAGAGGGGAGAGAAAGACAGGAGAGAGAGACAGGGGAGAGAGAAAAAAGGGCTAAAGGGAGATCGGAGAGTCGGAAAAGAGAGCATGAGAGATCCACCCCTCTGACAGCCCAACCCACACACACACAGACCAGATCAGGGGACAGAGGCAGGCTGGGACCAGAAACCATCTCTGGCATTTCAAAACATCTGCCCACATCTTTCCTTGAGGCTTCCAAACTTGGCCAGATAGTGGTAATATTGTGCAAATAATGTAAATGAAAAACAAATTCGACAAGCCCACAAGGCTAAATATGGATCAGCCCATCTGGCATTTGCCAGAAATGCCAGATGTCCTGTCTGCCATTGGCACAGGACCAGGGTCTCTGAGGTCCTTTGTAACCAAATGTAACTGATATCCCTTTAATATCAGGCCTTAAAACCCAACAATTAGATCATGCCTAGGATTTTCTGGCATGTAATCAACAAAGCTAACAAATTAACAACAAAGCTAACAAATTAACAAAAAACATAATCTAGTGGTTTGGTCAAAGTAATGCTTCAAGCTTAGTATAATACAAGTTTAACACTGAGTAAGCATGTTAATTCATTACATTCTACAGTGTGACAGAGGGTCTCAGAAACTATGCATTTCCAGACAGTTTGCTGATAGAAAACAAAAAATCTACTGTAACATAAGCTGTGTGGACAGATTGTGCACCACCAAAATATTTGATACACTAACAATCATCATGCTTGCTTCCCAAAAGCATAGCTATGCTAGCAGGTTTACAGTTATTATCAAACTGTATAGTAATATATGCTCAATTCAAGCTATGAAATGTAACATTTGATAGCCAACAAACATACACCAGTAGCTAGCTTCAAATGTTAGCTAACCGACAAGCCAAAGACACTGTTATGTAATGTTAGCTGTTTGGACAGGTCTCTGGGGAGGGCTGTGTTTTTCCTGAGGGGACAGAGGGTAGGGCAGTTTGTTATTTTAGAGGGGCTTCAGAGGAGTTTTCCAGGTTCATCCATCCATCTAACTTTGTCTGCTTATCCGGGGTCGGGTTGCGGGGCAGCAGCTCCGGCAGGCGACCCCAAACTTTCTTTTCCAGAGCCACATTAACCAGCTCTGACTGGGGGATCCCGAGGCGTTCCCAGGCCAGTTTGGAGATATAATATCGCCACCTAGACCCTGGGACTTCCCAGAGGCCTTTTCCTAGCTGGACATGCCTGGAACACCTCCCTAGGGAGGCACCCAGGGGGCATCCTTACCAGACGCCCAATCCACCTCAACTGGCTCCTTTTGACACAAAGGCGCCAGTTGCCTTCTGGCTCAGGAGGAGCCAGTTGCCTTCTGGCTCAGCTCTATTTTCGTCACAACGGTGTGATAAATTTAGTGTAAATCCACCTCCGCTGCGGCGATTCTCCGACCAATCTCCCGCTCCTTTGTCCCCTCACTCGTGAACCAGACCCCCAGGTATTTGAACTCGGGGTAAGGACTCATTCCCTGTCTGGAGTAGGCACTCCATCAGTTTCCTGCTGAGAACCATGGCTTCAGATTTAGAGGTGCTGATCCTCATCCCAGCCGCTTCACATTCGACTGCAAACCGATCCAGTGAGTGCTGAAGGTCACAGGCCGATGATGCCATTAGGACCACATGACCACAAAGAGCAGCGATGAGATCCCCAGCCCATCGAACTGCAACCCATCCCCACCCTGACTACGCCTCAATATCCTGTCCGTATCTACTACAAAAGGATTGGTGACAAAGCGCAGCCCTGGCGGAGACCAACCCTCACCAGAAACTAGTTCGACTTACTACCGAGAACCCGCACACAGCTCTTGCTTTGGTCATACAGAGATTGGATGGCCCTAAGAAGGGACCCCCTCAACCCATACTCCCACAGCACCTCCCACAGTATCTCCCGGGAAACCCAGTCAGGATGGGCATACTCCCAGGCCCCCTCTAGGATCCTTGTGACAGTCAAGATCTGATATGTTCTTCCACGACCAGGACGGAATCCACATTGTTTCCGACTATCGGCCGAACCATCCTTTCCAGCACCTTGGATTAGACTTTACCAGGGAGGCTGAAAAGTGTGATACCCCTGTAATTGGCACACACCCTCTGGTCCCCCTTTTTGAACAGGGGAACCACCACCCCGTTCTGCCATTCCTTTGGCACTGGCCCAGACTTCCACACAATGTTGAAGAGGTGTGTAATCCAAGACAGCCTCTCAACACCCAGAGCTTTCAGCATTTCTGGATGGATCTCATCAATCCCCGGGGCTTTGCCACTGTGAAGTTGTTTGACAACCTCAGTGACTTCCACCAGGGAAATCGACGACAATCATCCTCTAGCTCTGCCTCTAATATAGAGGGCATATTATTTGGATTCAGGTTCCTCAAAGTGCTCCTTCCACCGCCCTATTACCTCCTCAGTTGAGGTCAACAGAATCTAAGCCTTACTGTATACAGCTTGGATGGTTCCACGCTTCCCCGTCTGGAGGTGGCGGATGGTTTTCCAGAAGCACTTTGGAGCAGACTGAAAGTTCTTCTCCATGTTTTCTCTGAACTTCTCCCACACCCGCTGCTTTGCCTCTTTCATGGCAGAGGCTGCAGCCCTTCGGTACCCTGCAACTGCCTCCGGAGTCCTCCGGGATAACATAGCCCAGAAAGACTCCTTCTTCAGTCAGATGGCTTCCCTGAACACCGGTGTCCACCACAGTGTTCGTGGGTTACCACCCCTTGAGGCCCCCAAGACCCTAATGCCTGCAGTTTACTTAATGCACCCAACCGGGCACGCGCCAAAGTGTTGTCAAAATGACTGGGTGGGGATTTCGAGTGTGCAAGCCAAGGGCGCTCACCACTATTTTTTTTTCAGTGGCACGCGACAAAGCGGAAACGGGAAGCATGGACGAGTTCGAGGGCACAGTAAACGATTCATAATAACACAGTTAATGATTCATAATAAAACTGTAAATGGTTCATAACAACACAGTTAAGATAATCTTAGCCACTGTTGACATTAACCTCAATGCTGCTGCCAGTTCTGCCATCGTTTACCTTTTTTCTTCTTCTAGTCTGTGAAAATTTTAAAGTCGGCAGCCTCTCTTCAGTTGCGACACCTCTGTTCAGGAGAAGACTGCAACTTGTGTAGCGAGCACCCCGCACAAGTATAAATAGTTACAGCGCTTCCATGACGTCACTTTGGCGCGTGCCAGGTCAGGAATTTGAAGTATACTGTGCGCTTAAGACCACATCTCCCCACCGCTGCTTCAGCAATGGAGGTTTTGAAGATTGTCCACTCGGGTTCAATGCCCCCAGCCTCCACAGGGATGTATGAAAAGCTCAGCCGGAGGCGGAGATGAAAGTCTGTCTCCTCCAGACTCTCCCAATTCACCCGCACTACCGGTTTGGTTTTACCAGGTCTGTCCAGAATCTTCCCCCACCCCCTGACCCAACTCACCACCACCAGATGGTGATCGGTTGACAGCTCCCCCCATCTCTTCATCAGAGTGTCCAGAACATACAGCCTCAGATCAGATGAAACGGTTATAAAATTGATCATTGACCTTTGGCCTAGGGTGCTCTGATAACAAGTACACTTATGAGCATCCCTATGTTCGAAGATGGTGTTATAGAACGTTATAGACAATCCATGACTAGAACAGAAGTCCAACAACGAACAAACACTCGGGTTTAGATCAGGAAGGCCGTTCCTCCTAATCATGCCTCTCCATGTGTCTCCATCATTGCCCACGTGTGCGTTGAAGTCCCCCAGCAGAACTATGGAATCCCCAACTGGAGACCCACGCAGGACTCCATTCAAGGTCTCCAAGAAGGCTGAACTCCTGTTTTGTGCATATACACAAACGACAGTCAGAGCTTTCCCCCTCACAACCCGCAGGTGCAGGGAGGATACCTTCTCGTCCACCGGGGTAAACTCCAACATAGCAGCGCACAGCCATGGGACTTTGAGTATCCCCACACCCACCTGGAACCTCACACCCTGGGCAACTCCGGAGAAGAAAAGAGTCCAACACTATCTGTGCATAGAGGTAAGCCCCACCAGATCTAATTGGTGGTGCTCCACCTCCCACACAAGTTCCGGCTCCTTCCCCCACAGAGAGGTGACAGTCCATATCCCCAGATCCAGCCTGTGCTACCCAGGTCTGATCCGTCGAGGCCCCTGACCTTCACTACCACCCATTTGGTAGCGCACCCGACCCCAGCGGTTCCTCCCACAGGTGGTGAGCCCATGGGATGGAGAGGGAGGTGCCACGTTGCTTTTTCGGCTGTGCCCGGCTGGGCTCCGTGGCAAACCCGGCCCCCAGGCGCTCGCTGAGACACCGGGCTCCAGGCGGGGCCCTGGGCTTTCTCTGGGCAGGGTCACCTCTCCCTTGATTATTCATTGGGGTTTCTTGAACCATTCTTTGTCTGGCCCCTCACCTGAGACCACTTTGCTATGGAAGACCCTACCAGGAGCACCAAGCTCCAGATAACACAGCCCTCAGGTTCATATGGACACACAAACCTCTCCACGATTTTAAGGTGATGGTTCCCGGAGAGGCCGGAGAGGTTTTCCAGGTTGTATTAATTTAAATAATTATATCTCTGCCTGCATAGTTTATGGTACCTCCTTATATTGGAGTGAATGAATCTGAACTGTGTTCACAAGCCTAACATTTAGGTAGAAATTCCCCTCCAATATGTAAAATAGAAATTGTATCTGCTCTATTCTTGAAATATCTGTCTACAACCTTTAAGGTCATTCTGCTAATGAACCACCACCCTTTTAACATTGTTTTCAGTCTTATAGTTAGCTAAAATTATATATTGTATATATACTTTATACGTTTTTGTTTTTGTTGCACTATGACCAATGTGTGTGTCATAAGACAGCATACCAATAAAAAATAAACTACTATTTTTTGATAACTTAAAATAACTTCAGTATAACAAGCTAGTAAAATTATTCACACTTCTTGCTAGTTGGCTAACTAAATTACACCTGCTTATCTACCATGATATATTATCTTTTTGAGATATTTACCATCATTTAAGCTACTGCATATACAAATGAACAGTAGTTACTGAAAATGTATATCAAATGAGGTGGAAAAAGTGACTATTCACAAGAACATGTTGAGGTTTCTTTGTATTTTTTTTTTATTTCATGTTTTTACATTTATTAATGCATAGCTGGGTAGGTTGAAAAAACAAGCGTATAGGCATTTCAATTTATTTTTTTCATAATATTCATAATATTTAGATAGGCAAGATGTTGCAACTTTTGTTGGGGAGGGTTGGTCATTTATGGTTATTGATACCCAGAGTTTGACCCTACCAATCCCATAATAAATAATGAACAGTCCCTAATGTTACAGGATACAAAGTCACAGTTTAGGATTGGACTGTGCCATGGGGTCTGGCTCTACCCAGTGGCCAAGTATGAACATCTCACTTTCTACTATTCGTCCATGGACTTCAATCACACCTGTCATAGTTTATCCACTAATCACTGTCTTCAGCTACTCCTTGTCTCATATTTGTCTTTGTATATCGACCCCTCTGGTCCCTTGTTCTGTGTTTTTATTGTGTCCTGTTATGGTGTCCTGCAGGTGTGTATAATTTACTATTCAAGGGTACTACATTAGTGTGCTGTGAGTATTCATCCTGTGAAGGTTTAAATCTATGTAAACTCAGCTCTTAGTCTCCTACCTACACACACCACATTACAGTTTGACACACCAAATAAAATGGAGGTCGCAGGATCCACAGCTTCGCTCCCACTTCAAACATACAGTGAGAGATTAGAGCAGCTGGGCATGGAGACAGAGAAAGAAGAATGTACGGAGGTCTTCACCACAGGGCCAATTTACACCGCCTTCTTGGTCTGACCCTCCTGGCATTAGGAGGAGTGAGACATAGGTCAGGTTCAATGACCCCCTTGGCATCCTTCAGAGGGGGCTGCAGATACATCATGGAGGGGTGCCACGGAAAAGGCTCTGCCCCCTGCTGCTGTGTTACTACCGGCAGCCATGGTAGAGGCTCCACCCCCTGCTGCTGAGTACCCACCAGTAGGCACGGAGGAGACTCCACCCTCATCCCGGCAACGATGGAAGAGGCTCCGCCCCATGCTGCTGTGTCTTCACCAGCAGTCAAATAAGAATCTTCTTAGGTGTGATGTTCAGAGCTCTGACACACCTGAAAAGTGTACGTATTTGTCCATAGAAATGCAGAAATAATTGCATATATATTGCATATTTCATGCCATGCCCCCAGCAATGCAGTGGTAAATAGAAAAAATATAATGTAAAAAAACGATCAATAGAGCATTGTACAATATATACTGTGCAGAAATGAACATGTTAAGAGTTATACAACAGATTTGATACAGTGCATTTGAGTTGTCCATTGTGTCATTGCAGCAGAGGTGTTTGTAAAAGTAGCGGGTGTTGTTGTCCATGGGGGTTGGGGGCAAAATGTACACAACATAATTGTATATTGTGCGGTGGTCAATGTGCCATAGTTTTTTATTGTAGGACAGAGTTTAGGTAGTCCATTCATCAACCGTCTGGTGGACTTGTGTGGCTGGAACAGGCCGTGGCATCATTGTTGATCTTCCTTGCCTTCCTGCGACACCTTGTTGTGTAGGTGCCATTAAGGGGAGGCAGTGAGGACCAGATGAACGGGACAGGACAAATTTTGTCAGCCTCCTGAGATTGCACAGTCGCAGCCGTGCTTACTTCACCCCAGTCCTCGTACAAACCATGACAGTAGGTGCCCTTTAGGAGAGCAACACATTCAACATGAAGTAAAAAAATAGCTTTTTAATTTGTCTGCATTAATGCAAACTTTATCTAGACCAAATTGTGATTCTGTATTAAATCCACCAATCTCTTAGGCTATTTTCTAAGTCCTTACCCAATCCATTCATAGCAGAATCCCCCAACCCCCCTCATACCGCATGCTCTGACTTCAGTTGAATCCAGAGCTCATAAAGTATGGGTTTGAGACCCATCCATCATACTGGGAAGGAAAGACAGTGAGACAGGAATCGTGGGTACGGGAATGTGCATGAGTGTGTGCATGTACGGGTTTGTGGGTGTGGATTTGCTTGCATGTGGGACTGCTCCATTCTGTTCTCGCTATGCAACTGTCTGTGTTTCTGAAATAGTGGTATTTAGGCTCTGTAGGACTACATATTTACAGTATCAATGGAAAACCTATTACATTTAAGAAATGTGTGACACACAACTTGTTAATATTACATACCAAATGTACAGTTTCAAATCATTCAGTCATTTCCCTTAACAACATTTTGACGTGGCCATGTTTTACTGTTTAAAATTGCACACAAAGAGTCGCTGGATATCAAGGTAGATAATCCGACTTTGCCTCATGCTGGAGATTGTGAGCAAAGTTTTAAAAGCCATAATCAGGCTCTGACCACTGACTATATGGTTTTATGGACTGTGTTTGTTAAAAATGGGAATGTTGCCAAAGAAATTAACAATGATTCATTGTGATTTTAATGCTTAATATTATAACCAAGCAAGAAACTTCCCTTTGAACAATAACAAAGCACCCACCCCAGAGATGGGTCTGAAGGAATACAAAAGAATACAATGACTGTCAAATTCAAAGAAAGAGGTAAGAAAGCAAGGCAATCTGTGATATTAAAATTATAATTTTAACCCCAATGTTTTAATATAGCCTACAGTGTTTTTATAAATTGATATGAGTAAAACAGCACTCTGCGTTGTGAAGGGGTTTATACATGCCTTTATATATGGGATGGTTTGAATCCTGAATTTTGATTACCGCAGGTATGAAATCATAACAATTTTTTCTGGTGTACTTGCATTGGAAACAAGTTTATAAAACACAATTAGGCATCTTGAGGGGTTGTAACATATTGTTAATATACCCTGGTTAAGCATTGTGCCCAGGCACCCTGCTTAAAATCTATCCAAAGATTTGCGTAGATACTAATGATCCGAGCTTTACATTTTCTAATGAGTTATTGTACAACTTTAATGTAAGTTTTAAAACACAGGATCCTGCAGTACATATTACTGTCTACACATTTTGCAGGTTTTCCAACAACACAATTTAGGTCCGTGACCCTTGGATTATTGTAGGTCTATTGGGTATGCCTGCAAAAAAGGGGTCAAATAAAACAGAAATAGCAGATGATATCTGGTGATAGCCTGAATTTACAGCACAAATCAGTTGGTAGTGTTTGGCTGTTTGTCATGGTCTGTACAGAGTATTACATCCATTCAGTATTTTGATAGTCACAGAAACTCTTAAAAATATTCATAGTGTGTTGAACGCGATCCAGAACTTCCCCAATGTTGCGCTCCTGTGACTATCAAGCTGTAATGTCGCGAGGTGAACCATTGCACATGCACTGATAATGTGTGTAACCACATGAGAACAAAGTCCTGCGTCTTGCTCTCATCCCATTATCACCAGTGCTGCTAATGGCAACATAATTTTGCCAAATCTATCTGTAACTAAACCCTGCAGCACAATGAGGGCTTCCCTGTTCGATGACTAGCTTCACAAACACACACACAAACCAACACACAGGATTCCCAGTTGAGAGCGTTTGGGTAGATTGACGACACCTTGCTTCTATCGGATATATTAGCCATCTCTCTGAGGGATATTTCAAGCTGGGTTGAAAAATGGAGGTGGGCAACGAGAGAGGAATGAGAAGAAAGGAGATGGATGAGCCCTATCATGCACAAACAAAGAGCTGAAAAAGGTTGGAATAAAGAGAGCATTTATGACTTACAATGAGTAGATGGAGGGCGCGAAAGAGAGAGAGCGAGAGAGAGATGGATGTGGTTGAGGGGCGGCGGCATCGGGGGCCGCTGGGAGCCTCAGGCGAGGCACTGAGACCAGGAGAAGATGCGAGCAGGGCTGTGGGCTGCGTGGCCCCAGGCAGGGCAGGTGGGACAGCAGGGTGAGACTGGTGGCTCAACAGCTTGCTCCACCCTGAGGGCCCAGCAGGCCAGTCGAAAGCAGGGAGCTGGAGTAATGCTGCTGCCAAGGAGAGGGAGGCCACTGCTGGTGGCAGCTGGTCCCGGTTCCCCCCACCAGCCCCCAGCAGCAGGCAGCAGGCAGGGTGAGAAGGTCAAAAGCCAGTCGTTAGGAGGACAAAAGAAGGCACAGCGACAAGAGAGGATAATCGGCTTTTATTGAGTGCAGTTGACAGGGCTCACAGGGTAGCCGACACTGACACCACACACAGACATGCCCTACCCCGCAGGGGGCGGGGCCAAATACACACACCAATGCACACAGACACATATGAACGCATGTACACACGCACACCAGCACGCGCATACACACCGCAGGCCTGTGTGTACTCCCAACAATAACACACATTATTGGTCCATATCTGTCAGTCTGACCCTGCCCCCCCCCCCCCCCCCCCCCC
>JACXGM010015933.1:7906-20993 GCA_016801145.1 Umbra pygmaea
GTCAGGAAACACAACACAGCTTCATGGAATGAATACACTTGCTGTGGTGTGATGTCAGCCTCGTCAAGTAATCTGTTAAGTTTAGCCCTGGTTGTGAATCCAATGTTCAACTTTCTTCCTTAACTGAACCCCGTCAAAAGAAATAATTTCTTTCAAGATTTAAAGTTTTAGAGAGTGAGTACTCAATTGGACGACATTTAATTGTACATACCTGGTCTCAGCTCATCAGAATTCTCAAGGTAGTGACCGTTTTTCTTCTCCCGTTGTCTTTCGCGGTAATGGTATCTCTTCTTCTGTCGCTAAATTCTGGATGCAGCGCATAAGGTTCAGTGGCGCTCACCAGCGCCATCTACCGTCGGGAAGTTTGAAAAAGGAACAAACGAGTATCGGACGGATTTATTTGCGTGAGATATTGAATGTGTGGCGTGAGTGCGTGTGAAAACAGGCAAATGCATGTGTCTCACGGCGAAAGCGTGAGAGTTGGCAGCTCTGATTTAATTTATATGTTTGTTACAATACCTTTTTATTGTTAACTGTGAATGTATCTTTTAATGTTTTTTTACTGCGTTTTTGAATAGTAATTCCATTAAATTTAAACTTTTTTCGTCTTTAGTTAGGAAATTGGAGAACAGGATTACTGAGCATATAGCTTTCCTAATGACATAAAAATCCGTTTAGAATTCTAACTTCATCACATGATGTTTTCAAAATGACAAAAAATAACATCAACTTAACTCAAAATGTTTTTTGTGTAATAACTTCTTCATTTGAGATGATCTTTTCTCTTTTGAACAATCATAGTGGCACCTAATTGAAATATGTTGAAATAAAATGTGGGTTGATCTTTTGTTTGGTGGAGAATTACAGGGAGGGGGCGTTTAACCTGAAGTTACCGTACAGTTTTTAACATGCTGATCTTTTACCCATATTAAATCATTTTGGGGTTCTAATCTTTAATAAATTGATTAATAGACTCAAGATCCCCACCTTTTATTTGGGTTATTCTTTACACTGTGAACAAACTACAAGCTAACGCGCATGACTACTAGAATCTTCTACTGGAGTAAAGATGTTTCGGGTCCGTCCACTTTCTAAACTAAGCAAGAAAAATAAATAATTATGCTACAACTTTTTGCTACTGAAAAATATACACACAAATAAACACAAAGACGCCGAAACTCCACTGCAGTATCTCGTGTTGTTTACGTAGGGGACGACGATACGGAACTATGTCTAGGATCTTTTGGTTCATACTCCGCTGCTCGCACCCCCCCTCAGACTGGCACAATGGAACGTGCCTGACAGCATATGAGACGGGTGCACGCGGCCGGTGGTGCACGCGCATCTTGTGATCCGGAGAGCCGCTGTTTGTAATCTGGAGACAGACACCTAACAAGTAGACCGCCGACAGACTGACACACCTAACAATTAGACCATCGACAGACCGACCGTTTAACGGCTGACTCACTGGATCGAGTCCTACTCTGCAGCAGCATGGAGTGGCAGCCGATGGAGATCAACCCAGAGGTGAAAACACAATACTTGTTCGCATGTATAGATGATGGGTTTATCGGCTCTCTGGTAACGCGTTTTCTGTTTGTGTGTTTCAGATGCTGAATAAGGTCAGTATGTCGGAGCCATAACATGTCCGGTTTGATATGACACAGGTCGGTTATGGACCGGTCGAGTCAGGGATTAAGTAGCTTATGTTTTATACGAGTGAAAACATCAGCGTGTCTTTGGCCAAATAATTGTAGGCTGCCGATGGATTGACTCCCCGGTGCATCTCTGCAACGCCACGCGCCCCTCCCAGTGTCTGAGACGTAGGGCGTGGTCGGACGGATGCATGGATGGAGCGCGAACTACCGATCAACAGTAACTTGTTACATTGAAGTTCAGTGTTGAGCACTGACGGCAGGCGGCCATGCGATGGAAGCATGCATGTTTTAGGAGGGCTGAAGGTCTGCCTGGAGATGTGTACATGTCCCAATCTGCCGAGTCATCTTAGATATCTAATTTTCTTTACCTTGGAGAGGTTATGTTCTGGTTCTATCCACCCAGAGGAGATTCTACTGGTCATGGTTTACTCTGATGTCATTTTGCATTGCGGAGCTTTGATGTATAGGAATTAAAATGGATATAATTAGCCTAATAGCTTAATCATTTAAGTGTTACAGTAAATGATTGTCTGGTGGACATGGTTAGAGGCTGTTAGTGTTTGTGTTTTGCAGGTGCTCAGTACTCTGGGTGTGCGCGCCACCTGGCGATTCGTGGATGTGTTGGGGCTGGAAGAGGAAGGTGTGGCGTCAGTGCCGTCGCCCTGCTGTGCCCTCATGCTGCTGTTTCCCCTGACGCCTCAGGTAGGGGTGGGCCGCCCCACGTTTGTGTTCAGTCTTGCTTTTCTAACAATCAATTTGATCATGAGTGATTCTGTGTGTCTGTCAGCATGATTCGTTCCGTCAGAAGCAAGCAGAAGAAGTTTCTGATGCTAAGGGCGTCTACTTCATGAAACAGACTGTGGTGAACTCCTGTGGCACAGTGGCTCTGCTCCACGCAGTCGCCAACAACCCCACCCGCATAGAGTATGGTGAGTGGAAACTGGTCCTGTATGAGCCAAGATGGCCGCTTGTAGTAATGTATCTTTATGAGCCAGGGTGATTGGAGATTTCCTGGAATCAAGATATTGATTGTGTGTATCTGTTAGATGACGGCTCTGCCCTGAAGAAGTTTCTAGATGAGACTGCTAAAATGACCCCAGCACAGAGAGCCACTCACTTGGAGAAAAACCAGGTAACGCACCCTGGGAACAAACCTGAGTTGGAATTAAACATTTGGGACCGGTTTCGTAACGGCTGACGTAGGGGATCAGGTCTGGTAGGGGATCAGGTCTCAGATCAGGTCTGGTTGCTTCTGTTTGACTTGTGCCAACATAATATTTGGCAGAGTAAATACACCACAGATTGCCCACAACCTAGGCCTACGGGGGGGGGGGCAAAAGGTCTACCACATTAGATCTGGGCCTTTAGGTTGGGGTTTGAACCCAGGGTGGGTGGGTCCCCTGCATGTACTTCTGGAGCATCTTTGAGTCAGGACCACCTTTAAAGAACTGTTTTCCCTTTTCTGTCTAATAAACGGTAATGTTTACCTGAAATACTTCAAATGAAATGTTTTGAATGGTTTACTGAAGAGCTGAGAGGAGTAGCAGAGTTTAATAATTTTGTAGGACCTCCCAGTTATTGTACCTAGATGTGTAGCCTGCAGGCCAGGTGCGTTTTCCATGTCTGCCACTAGAGAGCAGCAGTGCATTCAGACCATGTCCCCTGCACAGTGTTCTGATTTATACCAATGTACAGTTTTATGTAAATGTTAATAAAGCTAATGTTTGTCCTGCAGGCCATCAGGGAGGCCCATGATGGTGCTGCAGCGCACGGCCAGTGCAGGGTGAGACACATTTTATACAGAACCTCTACCAGTTTTCCACTGTGAAAGGTTATGTTAACTTTAGTTTCTCTCAGGTGGAGGCAGATAAAGTGAACTTCCATTTCATCACCTTTGTCAACGTGAATGGACAGCTTTACGAGCTTGGTGAGTGTGATTGGGACGTCTAGATCTAGACTGACATGCTGGGCACTTACACAACTTGGTTAGTGCCGTCAGTTTGCTCGACAGTCCTGCAGTCGTTGAGATCTGGCTGGTGTTGAGGCATAACTAGTGTGCTGTTTTTGAGAATTTGTCATGTCAGTTTATTTTACCAGACAATGTATGCGTCCGCAGCGTCAGCGTTGAATCTGCCAACGTAGTGCTGCTAGCATTAACGATTAAACCAAAGCTGGTAGCCAGCTACATGTCCATGATCCACCCTTATGGGTAAGGTTCCCCAGGCTGTTGATGGATGTTTAAGCAACTTACCTGGATAAATGGCTGTTATTTGTGAACAGGCGAAATGTGGTGGGGAGAGGGAGGCCAGGAGAGTGTCTAGCAGATTTATGGAGCAGGCTTTTCCAACCAGCCTCATCCCATGTTATTAACTATGTGTTTAGATGGTCGACTGGAGGGTTCGGTGAACCATGGATCCACCTCGCATGACTCATTCATCCAGGTACGTACGTCAGTTTCACCACCAACAAACGGACATCTTAAAACTATCATGGTCTCAAACATGTATAAGTTTCAACTTGAAACTTGAACACCATATGTAGCTTATTACACATCAGAAAGATGCATCTGAGTGGAATTATGCTGGAGAATCACTATTCGCAAACTGCATCTTCCACATCGGATACTACTGATGTCTCAGGTTCGCTCTCTCGCCCTCTGCAGGATGCAGCCAAGGTGTGTCGGGGGTTTGTAGAGCGTGAGGAGGAGGAGATCCGTTTCTCTGCTGTGGCGCTCTGTCACACCTAGACCCCGGACACACTGCAGTAGAAGCAGTTTGCACTCTGAAGCACACAGACGTTCCAAAACACCACACGTAGATGCAAGCTTGCACAATTCTGGGGTCATGATGTCATGTCACTACTTCTGTTTCCAGTGTACTTATTTTGCCACTGCCTGTGCGTGTGCTACACAATGTTTAAGTTGAGCAGTTTGTGGAGTTGTTACTATTTAAGTGGTAACACCGGATGCTGGTTAGCGACAAAGTAGTGCACCAAATAGGGACTATAAGAGGGTGACAGTTTAGGCTTTTTGTTCCTCAGCCCTTTGCTTCTGCCTAACACCTGGCTGAATGTTAGGATGGGTCTGGTATTATTTGATAGTACAATGTTTGACTGTAACTGTTGGCTGTGCCTTTCTGTATCTTATCACTTAACTGCCAATAAACAAACACGTACACACTTGTATTTTGTTTGTGGTCTCTTCTTAATGAACTCTGATCCATTGTGACATGCTAGGGCTTTCAGAGGGATGATTTACCAGTTGGTAGCAGGCAATTTTACTCTAGATGCAACCTTCCAGTTATGGGTAGAAGCCAGTCTGGGAACGCCCCCTCCACTGCTTTGGCGTGGGTTGATTTGATCTCTAAGCCAGAGCTAAGGCTAGACCTTAGCTTCAGAGGACAGGCCTACTCAGGTGTTCACATCGGAGCAACAGATTATGGTAAATGGTTGGACGGGGAGATGAGGAAAAACTTGTGTCTTGTAGTTTTGTATTTTAATTTTGTAAGTATCTCCAGTGGCAGGTGAACTTTATCTACTTCTATAATATACCTCTTGTCTTGACAAGGCACTGAACCACCTCATGTTTACCTTTAGTTGTAATTCACAGTAATTTGTTTCTTTACTAAAGACAAGTTGTTCAGTTCGTTAACCAGCAAAGTATTTTCAAGACATGACATTACCGCCACTGATTCATTATTTTACACAGGGAACATTCTGGAGGATGTAGTGTTTGGTGTTCACCAGATTACTGCTGGTTTCAAGATAAACTGCTTTTGCGTCATTGCTTTTAGATCATTCTTCCAGTAGTCTTGTCAACATGTGTTTTAGCCAAATTTAAGCTTAAAGTATGAATCCAGTGAATTGGCCTATCAGCAATGTGGAACTAGGTCTAGTCACACTGGTGAATTATAGTATGGCGGTCAGATGGCTCAGTTAGGGAGTCAGACGTTTAGTTGGAAGGTTGCTGGTTTGATTCCCGACTGCCAAATGTTCTTTTGTCCTTGAGTGAGGCCTTAAACATACAGTATGTTGAGCTGGGGGGATTTTGCTAAGTCACTCCGGTTAAGAGCGTCCGCTAAATGGTGAATGTAAAAATCATGTAATTATAATAACCCAGTAAACACAGAACGTTCCCGTATGGTTCCCATTTGGTAATTTTTCTGGGAACCAAACAAGAACGTTCCCTGTAGGTTATTTTATAACCTAAGGAGAACGTTCTGGGAATGTTCCCTCTAGGTTATTTTTCAGAGTAGGTTCCTGGAACGTTCTATTTAAGAAAACTTTCCTGGGTCACCAATAGGGAACGTTCTGGGAACCAAAAGCTAACGTTCCCAGAACATAAAATTGTTAGCTGGGAAGAGCGTCCGCTAAATGACTAATGTAAATAGCATGTTATTATAATCATTTTGTGTAAAATGGTGCTGTTTAATTTAAGTTGCGTTATGTAATGTTTCATTAATTTGTGCTGTTGTCCTGAGTTTTACAAATTATTAAAAATATTGACAATATAATTTCTGAAAATATATTGTACTTGTACATAATATGCATTTAATTGCTAGTTATTGTGAAATTCACTATTCTACTATTGTATATATTTTGTATTTTCAACCCCTGGATCCAATATGCTAGTTGCTGATGTTTTCTGGTGGACAAAATATATTTTTTGTAGTTTAAAAAAATGTTAGTGCAGGTTTAACATGCACTGCGCAAAACAAATAGAGGAACACTGAAATCGCACATCAGGTCTTGATGAACAATGCATATTAAAGATCTAAATCGTTAATGTAAGTTCTAATGGCAAGTGTACTATGCTTCCGGGGTACGCTGCCTCGCTTTGGCTGCCACTACTTGCACCGTTTGTTTGTTTGTTTGTTTGTTTTTATAAATACTGACGCAGGCTTTCAACCTGCTGTTTTAGTTTTTTAGTTTTTGCAATGTTGAGGGCATAGATTGTATAATTACTGGATATAACCATGTGTGACTTCACCCATTGGTTTGTTAAGATCTGATTTGGGTTATCGAATTGAGTTTATGAAGGGCCGGCAAGATGGCGGTGTGAGTACATGTACGTTTCGGAGCTGTTCACCTTCAGACTTGCATATTAGTGAAGAATAGTTACTTCATGCATATTGTTGGAGGTATTTTAATGCAACGTTGAGTGCACCGTATTAATTTATTGTTAAGCTCATATTGTGTAGAATTCTCGCCTCTTAACAACACACGTGGGAATAAACTAGCTTACCACAACTACGGCAGCATGCAGGTATCGATGGACAATTCGCTTATGAACAATCTACATGACTACTGCATGGCAGCTGCACCTGTGTTCTATATCGTGGAGCTCCGCCCCATAGGGGGAGCTCTAGCTCCTAGTGGTTTATCCCTCCTGCGCAGCAGGTTGCATCTGAAAAAGTTTGCATATACGTCACTTCCTGCCAGTGACCGCACCAGCTATATAAGGGGTCCACCCCGCCATGACATTCTCCCTTTTTCTTCAGCCGTATCCGGTTCGAAGCTGCATCACCAACGACGACGTTAGTTTGTGTATCCCGGATCTACACTCCGTCGAATTCTTCATCATGTCTTTCCCAGTCGGCGTTTTCGACAGAGCATGTCGTTGCCACCGCCTCACAGAGGACGGTGAGACCCACGGTTTCTGTGTGGCCTGCCTGGGGGTCGAACACGCGAAGGCCGCGTTTCTCCCTAACCTGACATGCTCATTGTGCGCCGCCATGCCTCCTAAACTCCGGTCTGGGAGGGAGGCCTTCTTCACCGAGCCCGCTCCTGTGGAGGAGCCTGCACCACGTGCTCTAATAGCCCCTATGGAGCTATTTCCGGGCGCGGGTGCGCAGTCGGTCCTATTGGCCCCAGTGGGGCCACGTGCTAGGGCCGACTCCTCTTCCTCTTCCTCTGGTGAGGAAGAGGAGGACGACTCCTCTGAGTTCGAGGAAGGTGAGGCGGGAATGGCGCCGGTGGCGTCTGAACCTGTTCTGCCTTCTCTCCGCCGAGATCTACCCAGCATCATGCGTACTGCCGCTGACAGACTCGGCATCCCCTACCCTCCGGCTGCTAAGGAGGAGACGAAGAGGTCTTGGCAGACTGGCATTTATGTCCAACCGTCTTCCTCCAAGGAACCGCCCCCCCTCCTATGGTGGGCCTAGCTGACTATCTGGAAGGTTCCTGGTCGGCTCCGTTCCAAATCTCTGCTCCCGTGAAGGGCTACCTGCCATTCACTGACGTCGCTGGAAGGGGTGAGATAGTCCGTCATGGTATTCCCCGCCTCGACCAATCACTAGCCGCTCACCTGGCCAGAGGCTTGGCGGCCTGGTCCAACACCAAGAAGCCCGCTTTCACCGAGGCGAAGGACAAGACCTCCGCCGCACTGGCTGAAAAGTGTTTTGTGCTGAGCGCACAATCTGGCGGGGCGGCCTCTAATATCGCCATGCTGTTTTCGGCCCTGGCTTCTCTCACCCTTGGGCGGACCTCGTTCACCCCAAGTGAGATCCAGGAGGTCGGGAAAGCTTCAGCCACCATCTTACAGATGGCCCAGGCTGTCGCTATATGTTCTGGCCGCATTATGGCCACCTCAGTGGTGTCTCACCGTCACCTTTGGCTGTCGGCGACGGCACTGAGGGAGCCTCAGAAGCTCCCTCTGCTGAACACACCCATCGAACATGGATCCCTCTTTGGAAAATCCGTGGCGGAGGCTACGGCGAGAGCTGCTAGGGAAGAGGAGGAAAGGAAATGACTCCAAAAATCCTTTCCTGTCCATCGCAAGGCTAGACCCTTTGCTTCCCCTAAAAGAGCTGCTCCCCCCAGGTCTCAGCAGGAGAAACGCCACAGGTCCTCCACTAAACCCAGAGAGGGGACGTCTCGTCACCGAGACATGCCCACACCCTCTGTACACGAGCCCGCTCAGCCCGTGCCTGTACCTCAACCTCAGCGCCCTGGCGCGCAACAACGTCATCGCCAGGTGCCCTGGAATACCTCCATGCTGCTGCTGAACAAGAGGAGGAAGCAATGACATTTTGGGGAGGGGTACCCTAACCCGGACCTCTCCAACACCGTTCTGGGTGGAGACGGAGCTAAGTTCAATAAACATGTTGGAATTTATCCTTCGTCTCCTATGCCTCCTTCCACTTGTTTTGCAACGGCAGCCCTCGGCTACTCTGTTTCTCAAGGTGTGGCTAGGCTACCTCAACCCCATGCTTTAGCTAACTCTGATCCTGCTCGCTCTCCCCCAGGAGAGTTACAGTAGCATCTCGGTGCTCCCTCTCGTAACCAGTTTACTTCGGGCACTGTTTTGCATGAGTTTGAGGAAGCCTCTCTTTCTCACTGTGATGACCTCTCCCTTCGATATGACCTGTCGGTCGGTAAGGTTGTTTGTGGTGCCGCCTTGATGCATGTCTCAGATAAGTCTTTCTCTCCGAGTGTTAGTTCTTTACTTGTCGGGGTAGGATCAATGTCCGACGAGCATCTCCTCGCTCCTCACGTTTATCCTTCCCCACAGAACCCTGGCGTTCCCAATAAAATGACGTGGAGCTCGTGTCGAGTTTCCGTCATTAATAAGGGATCTAAGACGCAGTTGCTTCCTCCATCGTCATGCCCCAATGTGTTTTCCCACTCGCGTGTCACCTGCGTGTCCCTCTTCCCCATCGGAGTCTGGTACGTACCTATCTGGCTACACCTACTCTAGCTCTTCAGGTTGCCATCGCATGCCTACGCTCACAACAACAGATCCTGGGACCGCAGCCCACCGGCCCTTTGGTTACAGGCCCCCCTTGGGCTCTTCCACCCGAGTCCGGGTTGGTCAGAGCGGCGATCGGGGCCTGCCTAGTATTCCAACAGTTCCTCTGTTCGATCTCCCAATCAGTGGCCCAGCCACTGTCCCTACGTTACGGGGAGTGGCAGGCAAGATGTCTTATCCCGAAATGGTTAAGACTGTCTCTACAGAAAGGTCATCCCCTTCAATTTCGCTGCGCTCCCCCCGCCTTCCAGGGAATCAAAGTAACCCGTGTGACGTCACGGGACCAATTACTTTCCCTACAGACAGAGATCTCCCAACTACTGCAGAAAGCAGCGATTTCTCAGGTTGCCCCCGGGGACGAAATGAGCGGGTTCTATTCCCTCTATTTCCTAGTCCCAAAGAAATATGGAGGGATGAGACCGATTCTGGATTTACGGATCCTGAACGAATCGATTCTCAAGAGAAAATTTCAAATGTTGACGGTCAGACATCTGAATGCTGAGTGCATTCAACAAAACGATTTCTTTGCGAGTATAGACCTGAAGGACACCTACTTTCATGTCGATATTGCACAAAAACATTGGCGTTTCCTTTGTTTCGCATTTCAGGGGAAATGTTACGAATACAGGCGAATGCCCTTCGGCTACGCTCTGGCCCCGAGGGTTTTCTCCAAAATTGTAGAGACAGCACTACTGCCCCTCCGAAGGAAGGGCATCAGAGTTCTGGCGTATCTGGACGATTTATTGATATTAGCCAGTTCCGCAGAATTAGCCATGGCTCATGTTATGGAAACCATGGTTCATCTGTCCGCTCTGGGGTTCGCTCTGAATTTGGAAAAGAGCTCCCTGTGGCCCTCTCAGGTAGTGAGCTACCTGGGGCTCCAGCTAGACTCGGTGAGAATGCGTGCCTGTCTATCCCAGGACAGGGCTCAGTCTCTCATCCGGGAACTGGGCAGATGCAAACCTCTCAAACAAGTGTCTATGAGATGCGTCATCACACTGTTGGGTCTGATGTCGGCCGCTCATGTGGTTGTGCCATTGGGTCTATTGCACATGCGCAGGATGCAACGTTGGTTTACGAAACTGGGGCTGGACCCGGTTCGAAACCGTCATCATCGTCTCTCCATCCCCGCATCACTGGGCAGAGACCTGTCGTTCTGGAGAGACACAGCCAGGCTGAGATTGGGGTCCCCTCTGGGCAGATCTAAATCTCATTTGGCGGTGTACACGGACGCCTCCCTACTAGGGTGGGGAGGTACGTGCCTGGGCAGAGCGATAGGGGGACTTTGGTCCCCTCACTCAGAACACATAAACCGTCTGGAGATCAGGGCGGTTCTGTTAGTTCTACGTCACTTCACGCCCTTAATCGCCGGCCAGGATGTACGAGTGTGGTCAGACAACCGCACGACGGTAGCGTACATAAACCGACAAGGGGGAGTGTAATCCCCTTCTATGCACAATCTGGCGGTCGAGTTAAGGGAATGGGCGTCGACCCATCTTCGATCGCTGGTGGCCTCTCACATTCCAGGGAAACTGTATGTGGGGGCGGACCTTATGTCGAGAGGAGGTCCAAGGATGGACGAATGGTCTCTTCATCCAGAGCTCATGGAATCGATTTGGCACAGATTCGGCAGAGCTCGGGTGGACCTGTTCGCCTCAAGAGAGAATGCCCAATGCCCTCTGTGGTTCTCTCTGAGACCATCAGACGAACCTCCATTAGGAGTAGATGCGGTTGCGTGCCAGAAGTGGCCGGAGGGCCTCCTTTTCCTCCTCCCTGGCGCCTACTTCACGTGATTCAGAGAATACGGCAGGAGAAGGCACCAGTCATTTTGATTGCTCCAGAGAGACCAGGTGCTGCTTGGTTCCCGGAGATGGTGGGAATGCTTTGTGCTCCTCCGTGGCGGATTCCCCAGCGCGGGGACGCGCTGACTCAGGCTCAAGGAACTCTTTTTTCCCCGCCTGTTCTAAATCAACCCCTTTGGGTCTGGCCCCTGAACGGGAGAGGTTGAGTCGCGATGGGTTGCCATTGAATGTGATTCGCACTATTCAAGGAGCACGCGCGGCCTCTACTACGAGGAGTTACACATACAGATGGAAACTCTTCGAGAACTGGTGTTTCTCACGTGACCTTACTCCTCAGTCCTGCGAGACTACGTCTGTGCTGTGTTTCCTACAGCACTTACTAGAGAAGGGTAAATCGCCTAACACTATAAAAGTGTATGCATCGGCCATTTCAGCCTGTCACGAAGGCTGGGGAAATACTTCAGTTTTTTCCCATACGTTGGTCACGCGTTTCTTGAAAGGAGCGTGTCGCTTGCGACCCACGATTAGGCCCAACCTCCCTAAATGGGAGCTGTCCGTGGTTCTGGACGCATTACAGAAACCTCCTTTTGAGCCTCTTGGATCGATCTCTTTAAGATTGTTGTCTATTAAGACGGCACTACTCCTTGCATTATCCTCTGCTAAGAGAGTGAGTGACTTATGTGTGCTCTCGGTTCATCCGAGTTGCTACATTATTAATGGAGATTTAAGCAAGGCTGTATTGAGGCCCAATACAGCCATTTTTCCCAAGGTAGTTAAAACTGCTTACAGGTCTAGAGTTCTCGAACTCAGCTCCTTTTCTCCCCCTCCCTTCCGGAGTGTGACGGAGAGGGATTTACACTGTCTGTGCCCAGTACACGCACTGGATATGTACGTGGCCAAGACAGCACACATCAGGTCTTCTCAGCAACTATGTGCTATGGTTCAGCGAGGACTGGTAATGCCTTGTCTAAGGGCCGGCTGGCCCTTTGGCTTTGTGAGGCCATCGAGCTGGCTTACGTTTCCTCTGGCCTGACTCCCCCGGAGGGAGTTAGAGCCCACTCCACGAGGGGTGTGCAACTTCAGTTGCTATTCTCGGTGGTGTGGGAGTGGATGAGATCTGTGAACCGGCCTCATGGTCTTCACCATCTCCCTTCATCAGGTTTTACTTAATGGATGTTTCCTCCTCTACCTTTGGACACACCGTTTTCCGTTCGGTGGTCCCGGAGGAGGGGAAGAGTTAATCGAGAGGGGATCCCTCTCGTATTCCTCAGTGTGTGTGTTATTCTTGCCTGTTCTACTCGGTGAGTCTCATCAGGTCAAGTAAATTTATTTTATTAGTCTTTGTCAGGACTGGGCACAGGAGAAGGTAAGGAACCAGAAGCAGAGATGAAAAGCAATAATAATGTTTATTGAAGGCTGTGTGTGTGGGTAGGGTGTAAGGCTCCAGTCCGACAGGCAAGAATGGTCAGGGGGCCAGGCAGGGTTCGGTACACGGAGCGGGTAGTGGTCCAGGAAGGGTTCGGTACACAAGGATGGTCGTAGTCCAGGCAGGGTTCGTTACACAGGGAGGGTCGGAGTCCAGGCAGGGTTCGGTACACAGGGAGGCTCGGAGTCCAGGCAGGGTTCGGTACACAGGAACTAAACAGAACAGAAATAGCACGATGAGAACAAACACAGGAACGGAGAAACACGAGGAATAAACTGGGAACGAGGAAAATGCTTGATAATAGAACACGAAATGGGTAATAATTACGTGGCTATACAATTATCCGGCAGTTGGTTGACTGCCAACAACTCCCTAATAAAGGGAGAGGGAGGTCATCAACCCAGGTGTGGCCGGGAGCAGGTGCAGGTGATGATGGGAACTGGAACTGGTGATT
>JACXGM010015934.1:0-20893 GCA_016801145.1 Umbra pygmaea
TATGTCAGCTCACACACATCTTATGTCAGCTCACACACATCTTATGTCAGCTCACACACATCTTACGTCAGCTCACACACATCTTTACCCTCCAGAGGATGTCCCTCAACTTACTGAATGTCACTCTGAATAAGAGCATTTGTTACCCTCCATCTGAGTGACACAGCCTTCTTCCAGTATTTGTCTTTCATCCATCACACCACCAGGTGGCACCATTAATATATACTCCTTTCCAGTGTCTGATATCAGTCCGTAAGTATCTGTGTTCTTCCATCTTGCTTGCAATACGAGACTGGTTGGTCCTACAATCATACACTGTAATTATTGCACAATCCTTAAGCAGAGTATAGCCTTTCTATCATAGAATCCAATAAATGTACTACATTTGTAATGGCAGGTAAAGAGCTGGTCAAAAGAAGACATAGCATGACAGCTTTTCTACTGTAGCTGTAGGACCAGATTAATGTTTTGGATCTTTTTGGATCAAAGGCTGATATTACATGGTCAGATAAGACCTGATTGTAGATGAGTACATCTCAGAGGTTTATGAATAAGGACCATGAAGGAGTGTGGAGCATTAAGGTTCAGAACCATAGAAATAGATTTGATAGAAAGGCCATTCCAATTCAAATCAATGTAGCAGAATGGTCAGAGCGGCAGCCGTTTTTATGTGTACCATTCCATTGCAAAGATCTAGTGGCCTACTTTTGCATTAAACTGATTTGCGTGTTGTCACCGTGGAAACTAAAAACAATCACCATTTTGTTGTGTACTAATCAAATGACCACGCCAAGCAGTTAAATGGCCTTTCTATCCATTTGATTTCTATGTTCAGAACAGACCAAACAGTAAGCAGATGGTTACAGGCCAGGCTGTCTTTATAGCCCTGGACTCAAGAAAGAGTAAAAGGAAATGAGCCACACTAACACTGCGTATACAGTGGAGACATATAAGCCATGTATCTATGTGTTTTATTTGCATTTTGTTTGCACTTGCATTTAACAACAGCCACACAAGCTCGCACAGACACACACATTTCTTTTTGAGGTCTGCTTTTATAACCTGTTCATAAACAGAGACATTTCATTGTGTATTTATGTCTTTCATAATTATTATTATTATGGTGCATCATGGGTTAATAAAACAATTTAAAGAGGCCAGACACCAGGTCTACCAAATGCTATATTACATTAAAATAAAACAAAATGACAAGATAATTAATCTGTGGCTCTTTTCATTAATGACAATTTGGGAGAAAACTGCCCAAATTCTGTCCAAATAAAATGCATTCTGTCCAAATACATTTTTATTTATCTAAACATCGTAGGAATGTGTGATAGTTCACTTTTTGCTGATGCATACTTTTTTCATGTCAATGGCCTACAAGTTCTGCTAACTGGTTTCCTGAGAAATATCCACCAAATATATTTTTTTGTGTTTGTGACATTTAAGGCAAAGGCAGGCTGAAGTTTATCCACAGGTAAGAGTTAAATATTCTGAAATAGCTGCCTCATGCAGGAGGTCTAGGGAAAGTCAGAGAACCCGAAGTCCAGTTTGAACCACTGAATATGGTGTAGACTGTAGACTATAATGATGTAGACTTTCCTGCAATGCAACGTTTTAGTTAACTCAAGTTATCTATTAAGTTTATTTCTACTTTGTCTCTATTCTGTCTCTATTTGTCCATCTTTCTCTGTATGTCATCGTTGCTGGGTGAGATGACAGGAAGGAGGCAGGCTCTCAGGGATGTGAGTAAGTGGGTGGTGAGAGGGTCGGAGTGGGTAGTAAATGGAACCAGTATGCTGGAGACATGGAGCCTAAAAGTAGAAAAGACAGGAGGAACAGAGGTAAAAAATAAATATAGTTCTCTGTGCTGAAATGACAATGACATCCTTTCAGATCTCAAGTCACTGACTGTGTTTTTATTTCTTCTTTCTTTTTTTGTCACTACCAAGTAAATGAACAAATTGCAAGGTGGCCTAAGAGTATCCTGTTCAATTCAAACAATAGTCAACTCATACTAGACGCAAGGCAAAAGGAACCATATGTCATTTCTTTGAAAGTGCAACATAAAATCAAACAACAAAAAAATGTCTACTATTACTGTGTACTCAGGTACATATAAAGGTACTGTGCATACAGAAAATCTACACCCCTTTTTGTGTCAGTGCTTTCATGCATTTTATGAGGAAATATTTCTTTATTGGTCTGATTTATACGTTTGCAAGTGATATGTCACCAGTAGAGAAATTTTAAGATTCTTTTGCCAAATAGTGAGCACATGATAGTCTATTGTCAGGGAATATAACCTCAGTGGTATGGCTTCAACTTCAAAATCAATCAATAAACTTTATTTATAGAGCACTTTAAAACAACCAAAGTTGAACAAAGTGCTGTACAGAAGAATAAATAAGAAACATAACATTCATAAAACACTCAGGCATAAAATACATGTAAAACAAGGTAAAAAACATAAAACAAGAGCAGACAGGCATACAATTAAACAACGATATTGAAATGTCAGTGGGTGGTGTCAAAGGCCAAGGAGACGAAGTGGGTTTTAAGTCAATTAAAAAAAATGACAGTAAAGAGGACTGTTTAATTGGCAGAGGCAGATCATTCAGAGTTTAGGTGCTGTCAAAGCAAAGGCACAGTCCCCTTTGCGTTTACACTTAGTTTTAGGGACACTCAGGAGCAGATCAGCTGACCTGACAGAGCGGGTGGGTGTATAAGGGTGAAGCAGCTCAGAGATATAGGCTTGGGCAAGACCACTGAGAGACTTAAAAGCAAATAAAATCATTTTAAAATAAATCCTAAAATGTATGGGCAGCCAGTGGAGAAAGCTAAAATAGGGGAAATGTGCTCATATTTATGTGGCCCAGTTAAAAGACGGGCAGTGGCATTCTGTACCATCTGGAGAGGAGAGGACCCACTGACCCCCACATAAAATGCATTACAGTAATCCAACCAAGGGTGGACTGGCCATCTGGCATACTGGGCACTTTCCCGGTGGGCCGATGTGCATTTTGGGCCGGCCCAAATTATTTTGTCAGTTTATTTGATTTTAGTAAAAAAAAAGATTTCAGCCCATGAACTGGCCCATAAGGCCTAGATTGACAGCCCATTGTTTTTTCAATTGACACTGGGCTGTTGGCCCGAAACACTTTAGTCAAAAATATCACCTTTAGGCTAGGTTTACTTTTCTGACAGACACGACCCATGAAACACGTAGCTCAGTGGGCCCAATGGTTCATGCGCAGTTCTAGCAGGGGGGCAAACACCTACACCTGGCAACACTGTTATGTCGGCAACACAAACTCTGATTTGTCCTTTCAGAATAATAGCGCTAGTTTTAATTCATTTTAATTAGCAGGGTTCAAATTACGTGGGAGCCAGTGGGAGTTGAGCTCCCATAGACTGAAGATGAGCTCCCATTAAAGCAGCAAAATCATACACCTGTGGGGGTCTCTAAAAATCATCAGCACCATTATTTAAATCACAAATAAAGCACTTTTTCATTCAACATACCGAGACAAATTTATGTTCATAAAAAGCCTAAAAAAACATATTTTCCGAAAGAATTAGGCCTATATGCTACTGCTAGGCGCATATCGCGATGGGCGTGTTTTTGGTCATGTTATACATCGGTTGCTGCTTGTTGTAAAGTCAAAGTTTTTTAAATGTTATTATTGTCGTTTCTCTACTCCAGTGGTCCTCGAACCCTTCCATGGAGGGCCTAGTGTATGCTGGTTTTTGGTCTTTCCCTTCAATTAGAGCATAATTAGGACCTAGACTTCCAGGTGAGGGGAGATCCTAACCAATTAGTAAGCTACTCCATCAGGCTTGAACAAGGTAAAAGCAAAAACCTGCATACACTAGGCCCTCCATGGAAGTGTTTGACGACCACTGCTCTACTCCTTTATTAATAAACGTTGAACTCAAATGAATGAAGTGCAGTGTTAGGCTATTTATTTATTTATTTATTTATCTGCACATGCCGCATCTACACATAAGCTACTTTTTTTAAAGAGACCCCCCCCCCCCACAAAGATGAAATCATAATTCAAACCCTGTCAATAGTCATTGTGAAGTCATTACAAAGCTAGTGAATTGTAACCAAATGTTCAGTTTTTCCGATAAGTAACGTTACATTTTCTTTAACATTTTGATTTTATACTGTTTTTTATTAGCATTTCAATTAATATCAGTTAGATAGCTAGGTTACTCCTCCCTCTCATCTAAAATTGTCACATCCGCAACCAAGATGTCTGCGCCCATAACAGCAAATTTGATGACCCAAATTACCTTTGCACAAACCAATGGGTGACGTCACATATGGCTCCTTCCAGTAATTATACAATCTAAGGTTTAACCAGACAGTTCACTTTGTTTTTGTCTGTATTGCCATCCACCTCTCCTCTCTTCATTGCTTATGTCTGACACTAGACTTAAATTTAGTAATCAGTATCTATATTTTAAATCCCTGGTAGATTACAATATACACTGAACAAAAATATAAATGCAACACTTTTATTTTTACCCCCATTTATCATAAGCTGCACTCAAAGATCTAATACTTTTTCTATGTACTGTACACAAAAGATTAAAGTTTATTCAGCCACTTACTCTTAAATACGCGGACACACCAGCACCTGCCCGGTATGACACGTTTTGACAGCTAGTGAGGTGATATCAAAGAACCAGTCTGAATGTACTCCCTGCTGGGCTGTACCATTTCTCTGGTATGTAGTGAGGGTTTGAAAATCATATTTTTTTTATTATTTCCTGAATTGTTGGTAATGGTATTACTGCATGTAAATACATACAATTTTGGATAGGCTAATATTATATTTTATTAAATTTTTTTCCGTACCCCCCCAAACTATTATTTTCATCACTTTTGGGAGGGTCCAAGTCTCATCTAGGGGGGTCGGACCCCCCCAGTACCCACCATAATTCAAACACTGGTTTCACCATCAATCATTCATGCATTAATGTCTGTATACATATATATCCATGTGTCTGTTTGGTTAATTGTCATTCATTGTTTCCATTTGTGTGTCAGGTGTAGTGTTGTGTATGTAGTCTATGTTCCAGTTTTTGACTCACCACAGTGTATTTATTTTGAAGTGTTTCCGTTTATTAAAACAACGTTTAATTTATTTGGACTTTGCATATTTCTCTAATTACTCCCTGCATTTAGACACTTAATTTCATTGAAATCGTTAATGTTACCACACAAAGACACAAACACCTTTTTTTCTACTAACAAACATTGCCACACAAACATGTTTTTTGGTGCTATCTAGAATTTTGCACTCTGAAAATGGAACTACAGTAATTTCTCTTTCATTATTTATTTTTTATAAATATTTTTTCCCCATTTTTTCTCCCCTCTCAATCCCCTCTGACCCTGCCTTGATAGCAGCTCCACAACTCCTTGGATAGATGTGGGATGTTGATGGGGGCGCGCATGGACCATCTATACGTTTATCCCTATGAGTTGTATTTGCGCCCACGTGCACTTATTTGTTTGTTTTCATAGAAACAAGTGTTTCTTTCTTAAGGTTCTTCTGAGTTTGCTGTATCTGGATTCTAAGTAAACTATATCTGTTTTAAATCACTCCTGTTTCTGTTGCCCTGTGGTTCATTCAGATTAGGGGTGTAGCTGTGGAGTCCCCTTTTGCTCCAAACTATGCAAACTTGTATGTGGGAAAATTTGAGGAAGAAATCCTTTACAAAACTGACAAATTCACAATGATATAAAAATAAAAAATGTAGACCTATGCATCTTCTATCATACAGGCGTATGCAAATCTTTAGGCATAATCTTTAGGCACAATTTCTATGATTTTCATTTATAAATAATTAGGTATTTGGATCAGCAATTTCATTTTGATCTATCAAATAACTGAAGGACACAGTAATATTTTGGTAGTGAAATGAGGTTCATCGTATTAACAGAAAATGTACAATACTCTAGTGACTCTCTAGTGACGTCACACTCTAGTGACTCATTTTTTGCAGATCGGGCATCTGTAAATTCAATTGCAAAAGTATAGATGGTGAGTGTAATTATCCCACGCGTGAGCTGAATAAAACTGTGTTGATGAGCAGTGTGAAAAGAATCGTCTGGCTTGGCGACATGTGGCTTAACGAACCATGTAAATGCCCCCAAAAATGAATACATAAATAAAGTGCCCTTTAGAATCCTGCATTTGTCAAAGGAGTTGCAGAGCTGCAGACAAAGCAGCGTCAGGGGGAATTGGCTAAGATCAATTGGGAGGACAGAAAACTAATAAAAAAAATAAAGAAAAAGGCCAAATAGAATGGTCCTCATCTCCAAATATGCATCAGAGAACAATATCAGCTGCAAACAAAATAAAGGCCCCGTGACAGAAAATTTGTCAAAACTTGTGAAAAAGTCTAAATAAAAGAATAATTCATAAAACAAATGTGTTGAATGTCTAGGTTTTGCCAAAGTACAGAGAAAACTGTTTGAAAATTATTTTTCAATAAAAAACAAGTGAATTATCATAAGTAAACCATGATCTTTAAGAGGTGAAAAACTTGATTACACTGAATATTGATTAAATTGATATTAATTAAGCTAAAGACAACGTTTACTACTGTAGTTTCAGATGGTTCAATTTGACCAGGGAACAATTTTGCTGTTCCTTCAAGTTGAACTTAACAGGAGGGTAAAGAATGGTTTACAATTTAGCCAGTTCAGTCAGCAGTCTGATTGTGACATCAACGCCAAGAAATGTAAAATGAGAGGCTACAAGGAAAAAACTCTTCATAAAACAATTATGAAAATTTTCCAAAAATCATGAGAGGACTTGCTCAAAACTAAACCGAAAGAAAACAATCACTAGACTTTTTTGCTTTAAATACAGCAAATTTTCAGAGAAAATTAAAACGATATTTAAATTGCCCACCTCTTTCAGGAACCTCCACTGGTGGTGTACATGCGTGGACGTAACATAAGAGACAGTATAGTGAGGTCGGACCCACTCCTGACACCAGTCTCTATGGGTACTTAAGTCTGGGTCATCTGCGCAGTGCCACAGTACCACAAAATTAACGTTCTTTAGACACCCCAAAATAATTGCTGTCAGAGGCGTAATCTCTTGTAAGTCAAAGGGTGTTGTATATTTCATTATCTGTCGTTATAGTACAATTTACATAGGACAAACAAAAAGGCAATTGAAACAAAGAGTAGCCGAACACCTCAGCTCAAGTAGCTGTAGCTGCTCTTTTTGTAGAAGCTAATCATCATCTCCTCAATCAAATATGTAGGAATTGAACAAGTAACTTTACCTAGAAGAGGAGGCAAGATTGAAACCTTACTTCTACAGAAGGAGGCCTACTGGATTTCCCTTCTTAAAGAAAATGGACTCCTAGTTGACTAAATATTGACTCTGATCTCAGACCATTCTTATAAACTAATTTACTTTACTTAGTGATTGTTTTCAGGAATGTTCTCAGAAGCATATGTGATGTTCCGTGTTGACGATGCTTTTGTATTATTGGCGTTTTAAAGTGGCCAATCCTGGAGTATGCATCTTTTTTTATTTATATTCAATTATCTGATAGTCCTACTCTACCTGTTCTCTTGGCAATATGTGTGTGTGTAAACGTACATAATGGAAATTGGTAGCTGCATTACATCGACAGAGTTACGGATATTGCCATTCACGTGATTTTTCGTACCTTTTCAAATGCCATTCTACCGGAACATTTCCAAGAATAGGCCAATCGTGTACAATTTAAAGTACTTGGGGAACAACATGCTAGGTTACTGAGGTTAAGGTGAGGTTAAGATTAGGGTTAGGTTAAGGTAAACATACTTTTTTACATTTTGTAAATGTTTGAGGCAATAGGTTTCCATCCTCTGGAAACATACACTTTTACGAGTTTCTTGTTTTGTATGATTTTTATATATAACGCCATGAGAACATCCTGATAATCAGCATCTCCATTAACAAACATTTTGTGTGTGCGCCAGTTTATGGCTTATTGCTGAAATACACTCTAACAACACCTCGCGTCGGGTTTGATGCCTGCAAGCTCAGTTGTGGTCATTAGCTAAGGGAGCACTCCTAGTGCGTTAGTAACGGGTGTTTGAGCAACGTGATAAGAGAGTGGCTTGGCAGGAAGTGCTTCAGAGTCATGATGAAATTGGATGCGTGAACAAATGGGTACATTTCTAAAATAAATAAATAAAAACAACTTTACTTTCCATAAAAAAACAACTCTATGTTGAATTGTTGAACCTCAGACTATGAAGAGCAAAGCGATGTTAGAATCTAAGAGTGTTGCCCCCTCAGTAACAAGGTGAGTATCTAAACTCGCTGGTGATTTATGAAGGAAAAATGTACTGGCTTACAGTAATATTAACTCTGAAATTCTCCACTTGCTGCAGCCAGAACATGACAGGTCACCACTCAGTGCCAGGGTCTTTACAACGGGTCTCTCGTCTACTGACCTTGCTACAGCTGCATTACCTTCTGTTTAGCGTTTTATGCAAAGCACTTGGGGGCAACTGCTGATGTAAAAGTAACTTAGAATATATTATGCAAAAGAAAGTATAATAGAAGAGGATTTGAAAGCAGGAACATTAACCTGGGTGGAAAAGGGTAATGGCTGGGAGGCACCCTCTCTGTCTCGTCCATCTGCATGTCATTCTTCTTAGACAACAGCTTGGTGAGCACCCTGAGGACCAACACAAGAAACAGAGAGGCAGTGTACTAAACAGTACAAAACACAGCCCAATTTCATGTCTGTGAAGCTCAACTTCTAGTGTACATATGTTATCCAGTGAAAAAGTGTACAGTGAAATTACCACAACATTTTCAAAACTACAAACATGACAGGAACAATGATTTTGAACTGTTTAGGGGTCAGGAGTGATCATTTAATGCAGAAAATGTACACCTTTTGGAGCAACATCTGCTGCCATTCAGACGTTGTCTTTTCCACCAGCAACAACAAACCACATTCTGCCCAGATTATTTGCGTAAGCAGAGAGTGCGGTTGGTAACATGGCCTGCCTGCAATCCTGTCCTTTATTGAGAATGTGGCTCATTCAGGCACTCGGGAACCTATTTTTGAACAGGGTTGCTGAATAACAAAATAATGGCTGACGATATCTCCACCCGGGAAATGTTTCGGATTTTGACAGCTAAATATGTAATTTTAGCGCAGTGTATGGGTGAGAGTGAGAAGTTTTAGAAAAGTCCTGGGCAGCCACAAATTCCAATGTCCCACAATTATGCAACAGCCCTCGCAACTCTGATTCCACTGCGCACACTCCAACCACACAGAAGCGCATTTGACATCGTTAGCCTATTTCAGTATAGCTAAGGTAAATTACTTTTCTGATCGTCAAAACCACACCAGAGATGTTTGGCTTGAAAATATAAGCTAACAATCAGGCTGCAATGACCTCGCCGACAATTTCTGAATAGCCTAACTTGTGTCTTCTCCACAGCAAATGTGTCCTGTCACAGCGGTTTCTATCTTAGCAACTCCAATAGTAGAATTAAAATGGTGAATTTATCTGCTGTCTTTATTTACTCACATTAATCAGGTTCTTTGTTGGTTTGTTAAGGTTAAATAGTATGTCTCAATATTGTGTTGTAAAAAAAAGAATAGCCCATTAGGCCTACAGTACCTGCTCTGCTGCATTTCTATTACATTACAGCTATAACACTACATTTTTAGTAGGCTATATTCGAACCTATTCATAACCCTTTTTTTGCTATTTGCCTCATTATTTGATATACAACAATATAAATAATGTCAGACAGCAAAATAGTAATTATTAAAAAAATATATAAAGAAATCCAGCTCCTGCCAGCAGGGGGTGCTGCAGCCCCCTCAGCACCCCCCTTCATGCGCCCTTGGGCTCATTATGAAGGGTGAACTAAGGCAATGAAGGCCCTGCAGTTGCGCAGCTGAGGACATGTATAATGGATGAATGGGGAAATATTCTGCTTGTTAAACTTAACAATCTGTTGTTTTCAGTGCCCAGAACATTTAAGACACATATGCTAACACTGGAATACAGTAGATATTGTGAGAATTTAGGATGTAGATAAGGTTAAAAAACCCAGTTATGATAATTAATAATAAAAAACAGTAAGAAGAGTTGATTGCTATTGCACAATCAACTAATAATAAAAAACAAAGAACAATATGTGATTGCACTTTACAGTGCAATCAAATAACTAAACTGGTAAACAGACAAAGTAACATTTCCTCAGAAATGCATACATTAGCAGGTCGAAATGAATCGGCGGCTCAAGCATGAGCTTTTTGGGGAATTTATAACGTTTGTGTTTATATCAAGCACATCACGACATTTGAATGATATGATACAGGAGCATGCTGGCCTTGTTTAAAAACACACACTGCATATAGTGCAAATTTACATCCATATTTGCTGCATTTTGCTGTAGGAGAAATGCGGCATCAATTATTATTAATATTACAGATCTATATTCAATATATTCGAAGGATGTCGTATTTTTTTTTTTTTTGGGATTCCATCCAAGTTCTCTTCAACAGGGAATCATAGGGGCCTAGATATTCTGTGCAAGCAGTGTCTTTGGACGTCACGTGGCATCATCAGAGACCCCTTTCCCCGCAGCCATGGACTGTACCGCCCCCAACCAGGAGGCGGTACAGAAGCCTAGATGGCAGGAGAAGCAGGCTGCGGAACAGCTTCTTCCCTGCTGCTGTTACCCTGCTGAACACAAACTCTCAGTGGTAATGTCTCCCCTCTCCCACATCACTCCCGCTTTGACATTTACTGAATTAAAACTCTCAAAAGTAACACCACCCTCCCATCACCCCTCATTGACTGTTTGGGACCTAATGATGTTTTACTCATTAATAACTGAAAAGATTTTACAGGTAGAACACAGTGTGTATCCACTGATGTGGATACTGATGAAGTGCTAAATCCATCCAATTCTGGATGTAGTGAAAGGCGTTCCACAAGTCTTTGAGTCAAGGTCAGTTTCTTTCACCATTTATATTAATAATATTAGTTCAGCTATAAATTGTATAAATAAAAACTGTGATGATTTATATATTTGTGCATCTGATGGTGCCCACATTTAGCCTGGTCTTACCAGACTCTCGTACGTACATTTTATTTGTACAGAGAGTCTGGCCACTCTCCATTGACAAGCGTTAACGTCCTTGAAGGCGGGTACTTTGTTGAAATTTATAACTATGAGATCTGCCCAGAGCCACTCTGGATCTGCCATAACCAATCGCTACATTTGGTCGCGACGTACTACAACTCAAACTAGCGCAGGACCTCAACATCATCGTTCTCAGCCACTCCGTCTGTTCGCTGATTGGACCGGGAAATAATTGTTCTGAGAAAACCCAAGAACATGCCGCAATCCCAGACGTAGTACTGAAGGAAAATGAAGTACGTAGGAGGGCAGAGCCAGGTTAGCCCACATTGATATTTGTGCATCTAGATAGATGACTGGCACTCCTTTAAAATGCATGTGTGGCATCCCTACCTTCTTCCTGTCCTGTCCAGCGTTCGGCTTCCCCGGAGTACTTGGGACTGCGTTTCTTTATTTTAGCGCTAGAGGTTCTCTGGCCACACTAAGTTTGAATGATTACGCACACAGGTGCGTAAAGGCACAGCTGTGGGTGATACGCAGGAGGGTATTTATTCCCCAGTGTACAGACATACAATATCAGTTATTAATTCTGTAAAGCAGTCCCTGTGTTCCTGTGCTCTATTTTGAAGAAATTGTGCACTTGCCTCCTGACTATCGCTAACCGCAACAGAATAACCAACCTTATATATCGAGGCAGCCAATGAAAGAGGTGTAGCCGACACTCTGGGGAAGCATGATCATGTCCTCCAGTAGCACCATCTCCAACTGGTGAGCTTTGGCACAGCGATGGACGAGGTGCTCCAAAAGACTTGCGCTATGGACACCTCCGGTAAAGCCTCGCCACCACCCAGGGAAGCCAAAAGCATACCACCCTCTCGTCCTCATGCTAGTAGTGGCCTCGACCTTTCGCTTCCGGAGAGATACGACGAGAACGCAGATCGCTGCAGAAGTTTCCTGCTCCAGTGAGGGTTGTACTTCGCTCATCGTGCAGGACCGCACGTCTCCGGGAGAGCGAAAATTGCCACCGTAATCTCTGTTCTTACGGGGAAGTCTTTGGAGTGGGCAACCGCCCTCTGGGAGCAAGCGGGCAAAGCAAAAGAGGACTAGAGACTTTCACCTACCTGTTCTGGGTGGTGTTTGACCACCCTGCCAAGGGGAGGGAGCCCACGGAGCGCCTTCTTCACATCAGCCAGGGGGACCAGAACACGGCTGAGTATGCGCTGGAATTTCAGACACTCGCCACCGCGATTGGATGGAATGACACAGCCCTTATACCCCTGTTCTGTGACGGCCTGAGTGCGGAGGATAAGCTAGAGCTGGCTTGTCGGGACAAGGAGGCCGATTTGGACCAACTCATCGCCCTGGCGGTGCGGTTGGATAGGCTTTTGCGCACCCGCCAGACACCGTCGGGACGCACAGCTCTACCTTCCCCATCCACCACGTTTGGAGAACCTATGGAGGTGGACAACACCAGGCTTCACCCCACCGAGAGGAGTCGTCGGCTACGTCAGGGGTTGTGTTTATATTGCGGAGGAGAGGGGTACCTACTGGCACAGTGTTCTAACATCCAGGGGCACAAAGGGTAGGCATGACCATATTATCTTTCCTGTGATAATATGGTAAATGACGTTGTGTTAGCAGATTATCCTGTTCTGAGTCCCGTTTTAGCGCTCATTGACTCCGGAGTGGCAGAAAACTTAATAGATGAAGGTTTGGTATGGAAACATAACATTCCTGTGGATAGCTTAAAGGCTTCCATTCCAGTATTGGCGGTGGACGGCAGACCAATGAGTGGTAAGATCACTCACACCACTACACCCCTTGTCAGGTCCGTGGGCACACAACATGTGGAACAGCTCTTTTTTTTGTGATTTCTTCACCTGCTCACCCGCTGGTTTTAGGACTTCCTTGGCTGAGGGCGCATAACCCTGTCATCTCCTGGAAAGTGAGTAGAGTGGTAGGGTGGTCTCTGGAATGTATTTGACCATCATTTGGGGATAGGATTACACACCACTTCCGTTGAAAGCCCCCAGGCCACTAATGATTTATTTTCTATTGTTCCACACGCATATCGAAACCTAATGGAGGCGTTCTCCAATATGAAGGCTACGTGTCTACCTCCCCATCGTGCAGGTGATTTTGCCATCGACCTGCTGCCAGGCGCTGCCCTGTCCCAGAGCCATGTCTACCCCCTTTCCTATGCGGAGACGGAAGCGATGGAGACCTACTTCAAGGAATCCATTGCACATGGTCACATACGCCCTTCTACCTCGCCAGAATTTTTTTGTGAAAAAGAAGGACGGGGGTCTACGGCCCTGCATTGACTACCATGTGCTCAATAAGATCACCGTCAAGTACAGGTACCCTTTGCCCATAATCCATTCTGCAGTAGGGGCTAAGCATGGGGCTCGTTTTTTCACGAAGATGGACTCAGCACCTACAACCTGGTGCGTATACGTAAAGGGGATGAGTGGAAAACGGCTTTCAGTACCATGTCAGGACATTATGAATACTTTGTAATGCTGTGTGGTCTCACTAATGCTTCTTCCGTATTCCAAGCCTTGATGGTGGAATATGGAAGGAGCGTCATGGTGTACATCGATGACATCTTAGTGTGCTCCCCGTCATACCATCAGCATGTCCAACACGTTCGAGAGGTCCTACAGAGGCTACTACGCCACCACCTATACGCAAAGGCCAGAAAATGTATATTCCATCAACCATCTGTCTCATTCCTGGGATGCAAGATCACAGACGGCAACGTTGAGATGGATGTGGATAAAGTGGAGGCGGTGCGTTCCTGGCCCAGTCCTACTACGATTAAGGACCTCCAACGTTCTTGGAATGCAAAAGCGGAGGAGGCCTTCCGTACTCTGAAAGACTGCTTCACCTCCTCCCCTATATTGAAACATCCAGACCCAGATCCGCCATTTGTAGTGGAGGTTGATGCGTCGAAGGTGGGCCTAAGATAACCCTGCCAAGTTGTTCCCCTGTGCCTTCATCTGCAGGAAATTCTCCCCGGCAGAGGCTAACTACGATGTGGGTGACAGAGAGCTCCTGGCCGTGGTAGAGGCCCTGAAACAGTGGCGGCATTGGTTGGAGGGGGCTAAACACCTGTTTGTGGTACTGACAGCTCACCGGAATCTCAAGTACTTAAAGGCTGCCCGAAGGCTCAACTCTCAACAGGCAAGGTGGGCTCTCTTCCTTACGAAATTTGATTACACACTTTCCTATAGGCCTGGCTCCAAGAACCATAAGACAGACGCATAGCCGCGCATCCATGATGTGGGGGAAAACAAAGGTTCCAGCACGCCCATCATACCACCAGGGCGTATCGTAGCCCCCATCCAGTGGAACGTCGATGAGGAGATCCGTCAGGACCAGGGACAACACCCGCCTCCACCTAACTGTCCCCAAGAGCTCTTGTTTGTTTCTCCTGATTTCAGAGACCAGCTGCTGTTCTGGGCGTGCACATCACTCACTGCTGGTCATATGGGAATCTCACGCACCCTACAAGCGCTCAAGAACAATTACTGGTGGCCACAAATGGCGATGGACGTTAGGCGGTACGTGTCCTCCTGCTCTTACTGTGCGCAGTGCACCAGCCCGAGACACCTGCCTTTTGGTAAGCTACACCCACTACCAATTCCAATTTTCAAAGGCATATAATTTGATTCCCCTACCTGGCCTACCCACTGCCAAGACCCTGTTGGAGCATGTCTTCCGGTCATACTGCCTACCGGAGGACATAATCTCGGATAGGGGGACCCAATTCACCTCCCGTGTGTGGAAGTCGTTTATGGAGAGATTGGGGGTCTCGTGAGTCTAACATCTGGCTACCACCCTCAATCTAACGGGCAAGCAGAAAGGACCAATCAGGAAATAGGGCGCTACCTGCGCACGTATTGCCAAGACAGACAGGAGAAGTGGGCAGATGTGCTGTATTATTCCCCAGTGTACAGACATACAATGTCGGTTATTAATTCTGTAAAGCAGTCCCTGTGTTCCTGTGCTCTATTTTGAAGAATAAAACTATGTTTGCATTGTGCACTTGCCTCTTGACTATCGCTAACCGCAACAGCATGTTGATGAGTTGGTTAAACTAGTTAAAGTGAGTTTATTTAATAGAAACAAGTCTTGTTTGATGTAAATAATAGACAACAAATTGTAGAATCTACTTTTTTTCTAATCATTGATTATGGAGACACCATCTATATGCATGCCTCTGCTTCTGTGTTAAAACCTTGCTTCTGTTTATCATAGTGCCATTGTTTATCAGTAGTTTGTCATCTTTTATCACTAGGTAGATTGGCAGCCTTTAAAATCTCACAGAGCCATGTATTTTGCACTTGTTGTTTATAAAGCTTTATTGCACGAACTTCCACCTTACCTATATTGATTAAATTTCACTTCTTATGTTGACAGGCTATCAAACCAGAACTCAGGGATGTCTATCATTGGAGATCCCTAAGATCTCCACTGAATTGGGTAGATCTGCTTTTACTATTTTGCACCTCGCAAATGGAATGAATAAAAATATATTTCTAACTTGGAGGATCTGGTGCCATTAGGACATTTTAGACATTGAATATAAGTTTATTACTGTGTGTGTGATTGTGTTGCTTGTTAATATCTTTGCTTGTTCCTATAATTCTTGATTTAATTACTTTGCTTGTACAATGTAATTTTAAGATTTCTTCCACAATTTCTCATTGTGACATTATGCCAATTAACCAAGATGCATTTTACAAACCCTTTGTACATTTGCATATTTTACAATCATATTTGTGAAGTTATATTGGCACATCTATAATGATTTTACATGTTTAATTTGCATTATATTTGCAGATCACATAATTGTGTCTGTGAGTCTGTCCTTATACAACATACAAACAATATTTTAATACAAAACTGTCTGCATAGTCACAACATATTTCCTTCCATCTTAGAGCGTTGCTCTGCCTACTGGTGTGTGACTCGAAGGTGTCAGTGTGATGGGATCAACTCAGGTCCTGAGTAATGCCCTGAGGTACTCTTTCTGCATGACGTTGAACTTAAGACTCTTTCCATAGTGGCCTCTTCTGTAAATCTGGGGTCATTCTTCTTCTGCTTACTGCAGAAGCATCACCTTTTGAGGCAGGCCTTATTTTCTTCTCACCACCGTTCCAGGTCTCTGAACCCCTCCCTTTAGGTTGTTATTGGTAATTAGGCCTTGGGCTTTTATGCATTCTGCAAACTTGGTGAATGTGAGTCGTGCGTAGTTACAAGGTCATGGGTAGAGAGGAGTGGGTCAGTTTTTATGCAGCTAGATGAGTATCAATGTGTTTCATCAGACCACAAAAAATGTATGAGTAATGTGAAATTTTCTGTTCTAGTTCCAATCTATCCGTTCCTTTCATTTATCTGCCCTCTCTCCTCATTGTAAAACTTCACGGTGCTCCTCCTCTTCTACAACATCCTCTTTCTCCTCTTTTTCTATTTTACTCAGGACATCAGTCTGTTCTTCTACTGCTAATAACGGCCATGAGATGGATTCCATTTAATAACTGGAGTGCCTTGTCACAGAGTTCCATCCGTAGTACCCTTGTTGGTTTAATAACCACATTGTGCACCGGAAGACCAACCCAGAAACACTCATTAAAAGACATGTAAGCATTGCCATCAGACAGCTATTTTCTCATCATCCTTGTAGCTTCCAGTGTTAAAACACTTACAGTTTGGTGACTGACATAGCACCTGGTATGTAAAATGTGAAAGGCAGAAGTTTCAGAGTGTACAGAGGAAAATATGAGCTAAATTCATGGGTAGAGTAGAAAGAGAAGAGTTCTGTTGGTGTGACAGACATTGTTAAATGAACCACACACACAATGAGGGATGTCACCTGAGATCTAAATACTTAAGTAGCTCCCAAAACTAGGAAAGTCTTTATCTCAGTGGACGTTTGAATAAAGGAGAAACAGGACATCTGCGCTGTACAGAGAATGTATCCAAAGTTCATTTTGACTCCTTTGATGTCCCATCCCTCAATTTGTGAATACCTAGAAATAGAATGGATAGAAAGGTCATTCCAATGCAAATAAATGTAGCAGAATGGTTAGAGCGGCAGCCATTTTTACGTGTACCATTCCATTGCAAAGATCTGGCGGCCTACTTCCACATTAAATTGATTTGCGTGTTGTTACCGTGACAATTAACGACAGTTGCCATTTTTTGTGTACTAATCGAATGACCAAGCAAAACAGTTTAAGGCTTCTATAGATTTAATTTCTATGGGTGAATAGTAAGGTAAACTAAATGAAACATCTCTGGCTGCTGATTTCTACAATTGTTTTACAAGATCAACAGGGCATCAGGAACATGTTTTCCCCCTCTTTTGTCATTCATGGGGAAATGCATTTAGATTATCTCGAGTTATACAGACTTGTTAGTTTTGAGTAGGCAACTTTAAATACAATTGAGAGTATATCCTAATCCATAACATATTCTTAAAGAGAAATTCCACAGTAAATCCGTTTCACAATACAGTATTTGCAAACGTTACCATAGATGATTTATGTCATATACACAGCAGTTTGTAACGTTGTGTGGTGTAGAAGGAGAGAGACCAGAGGCAGTATATGAAATCCATGGGTTTTAATCAAATGGGTATCCAGGTAACCATCCAATCTGTCTAGTTGCAGGTGAACAAGTAGTCGACTGAAGAACGATAATCCCTTAGAAGCTACATGCTCTTTAATCAGCGGCACGAACAATGGGCTAAGCTAAGGCACAGAGGGCCGAATTTACTAACACTAGCGCAGTTTGCGCTGCGTCTGTTTATGCGCGTTCGGTAATAGCGCACGCTATGCTTCCACATTTAGCGTAGTATTTATCAAACCCATTACGAACAAGTGAAAGGTGTGGACGGCATAGATACGGCTGAGATCTCTGTAGAGAATGAAGGTATGTGTGGCTTGTAATGATACTGTTGTGTTGGCGTTTGGGATATATGCATCTGTTTAGCCTATATCATTGATATGTAAAGCCAACCGATGTGGTTAAGTAATTAAAGAGTGTTATATAGGTCAATAATCGCAAAATTGCTTATCAAAAATGGAACAGATGGAGGCATTTGTCTTATTTTGTGCCAAGTGTATTTGATGCTATGTTTGAAACTTGTTGCTGTCACTGCTTCCATTGATGTAGCTATATTTGAACACACAGGAATATGCGTTTGCTGGTTTAGACTTGCTTTTAAGAGGCGGAAAATTCCCCCCACAGAATAGAGGCGCGCTTTTCCTGGCAGTCTTTGTAAATACCACGGAATATATAATTAGGCGCACTTTACGCGTATCCTCCCACCTTTTTGGGTGGAACTCCCAGTTTCCCCATGACCCTCCCACGAACGCATATTGAAAGCGCAACTTGTCTCTTGTCGCTCATGTGGCAGGCAATCTGCGATTTTACCCAAGTGTGCCTGGTTTGTAAATAGCCCGCATCGGTTACGTCCATCTTTGCGACCAATTAGCGCCTGGAAACAGTCGCAAACAGCTTGATAAATCTAGCCCAGAGCGTACGCATATAAATAAATCAACATACCACACTCTTTTCCAGCCTGATCTCTTAGAAATCCGTGAAACTGCAAGGGAGTATGAACATCAGAATCCGTGACAGTTCCACGGAATGGCCGAAAATTCTGTGAAATGAACACGGATCAAAATCCGTGACAGTTTCACGGAAAAGTCTCTGATTGGCGCAGAGTGAGACTTGCTGTTAACTCGATGTAAGCCTTTCCCAAACCCCTAACCTTAACCAATTAGAAACTTTGCTGTTAATTCGATGTAAGCCTTTCCCAAACCCCAAACCTAAACTTAACCACTCAGAAAAAGTGCTGTTAATTCGATGTAAGCCTTTCCCAAACCCCTAACCTAACATTAACCACTCAGAAACCTTGCTGTTAACTCGATGTAACTTGTATTATGTCATAATTTATTGTTTGTAACCATGGTGATAGTGAGTAAAAAAATGATAAAAAAGCACACTTGCAACACGTCTGCGTTGCGCTAGTATAGAAAACAGAATATATGCAAAGTGTCCGCATGGATTCGAACTCGCAACCTTTGGTATGTGAGTCACATGTTTATACGCCCTCCCACCATCCCCAGCCTACCATCCTGCAAAATCTACGCTATTTACACTCTGCTACGTCATGCTGCGATTCCGTGAAACTGCCACGAATTTAGGAGTTAAGGATCTGTGATTATTCCACGGAATATTCTGCCATTCCGTGAAACTGCCACAGAGTTTGAAGTTAAGTATCTGTGGTAGTATCACAGATTTCTGAGAGATCACGTTGCTCTTTTCAAAATAGACAAATAAAAAAGCTCCTGGATAACTGGCAAACGCAACTCACGTAATACAGGTAACAGATGATCAACGTCACTTCTAACAATGTCCGACATATCTCTCTTAGTCTGTCCAGCTTAGTCTTATGCTAACTAGCTAAGTGAACACTGCTGAATGTTGTTACTAATCAGAATCTACAAGAACAGCATAACCTAACCTACCCCTATCCTCGCGAGAATGTGGTGGAATTTCCAGATATGATGCATTATATTTTTCATTAAATATGTTTGGACCAATAGAATGCCTTATATCTGCACCCTGAGTGTCACGTTGAAGTATTGAACAATATATTAATTATGTAATCAATATATTAATCATGTGTTTAATCAAATGATATGTTAAACAATACATTATGAATGACAGTGTAATCAGCATAACTTTTGAGTATTATGAACATAGCTATATTGGAAACATATGAGCTGAAAAGACATGTATTGAAATACTATTAGAGCCTGTTAGAACTAAAGGAGGTCTGAAGGCCTCACTGTTTTTGTAGACTGTATAATTATTAATCTGCTATAAGAACACCTGGTAATGCAATAGTATCAAATAACAATGGTGCATTTTAATACCCTCAAGCAGGAGGCCTCAAGGCCACAATGTCACAATGCCGTGGATAATAGAGGAGACCGATGCAGGGAGTAGCGTCCGATAGTTTATTGCAGAACGTAACGAAGAAACAGCTTGTTCTAACAGCTAGAAGCCTATGGGTTGTAGGTAATATGAAATAAGAGCAAGAATGCAATAAGGCAAATAAACACTCACGGATACCCTCAAACTGATAGCATGACAGGTTAATAATAAAACAATGAGGCACACACCCCTGTCATACCACACCAACTAAATAGCAATATTTCGGAACATAACACCAATCAGAGACAGGGAGTGATTAATACATCAGAATCATGTGTGTGCAGTTGACACAAATAATATACCAGAAACCAACAGAAGAGGGAGCCCAACCCACACCATGCCCAACCTAAACAGTAAACAACAGAAACCACATGCCATGCCCTGAAATGAGGAACAAAAGACATAAGGAATAACAAAACACATGTACAGGCAACACAAGGCATGAAAGCGTCCGACTTCCCAGCCCTCACAGGGCCGGATGTGACAGTGCCCCCTCACAAAGCCCACCACACCGGGGTGTGCAACACAGAGGGCCCGGGGTCAGGAGGGACAGAGGGCGGCCCGGGGTCAGGAGGAACAGACAGGGGCCCTGGGTCAGGTGGAACAGACAGGGGCCCTGGGTCAGGTGGAACAGACAGGGGCCCTGGGTCAGGTGGAACTGGGGGCGGCCCGGGGTCAGGAGGAACAGAGGGCGGCCCGGGGTCAGGAGGAACAGAGGG
>JACXGM010015935.1:9479-20993 GCA_016801145.1 Umbra pygmaea
TTATAGACAATCCATGACTAGCACAGAAGTCCAACAACGAACAACCACTCGGGTTTAGATCAGGGAGGCCGTTCTTCCCAATCACGCCTCTCCATGTGTCTCCATCATTGCCCACGTGCGCGTTGAAGTCCCCCAGCAGAACTACGGAATCCCCAACTGGAGCCCCATACAGGACTCCATTCAAGGTCTCCAAGAAGGCAGAATACTCTGAACTCCTGTTTGGTGCATATGCACAAACAACAGTCAGAGTTTTCCCCCCAGCAACCCGCAGGCGCAGGGAGGCGACCCTCTCGTCCACTGGGGTAAACTCCAACGTAGCGGCGCTTAGCCGGGGGCTTGTGAATATCCCCACACCCGCCCGGCGCCTCACACCCTGGGCAACTCCGGAGAAGAAAAGAGTCCAACCCCTATCCAGGAGAATGGTTCCAGAACGAGACTGTGCGTAGAGGTAAGCCCCACCAGATCTAATTGGTAGCGCTCCAACTCCCACACGAGTTCCGGCTCCTTCCCCCACAGAGAGGTGACATTCCACGTCCCCAGAGCCAGCCTCTGCTGCCCAGGTCTGGTCTGTCGAGGCCCCTGACCTTCACTACCACCCATTTGGCAGCGCACCCGACCCCAGCGGTTCCTCCCACAGGTGGTGGGCCCATGGGATGATATTTTTGAGTACTTATTACATTTAAAACACTTCATTATTTTCTGTTTACAGCATTGACTAAACCCACAAGTGACACTTACATTACAATTGAAAATGTACATTGTTTAATTGATGTTCAAATAGATGTTATTATTTTATTTAAATGACTATATGAGACCTGAGTGGTAAACAGATTGCCACCAGTCTGTCATAGGAGAGGATGATGAGGTTGAAAGACTGTATGATGAAGAAGATGAAGATGAAGAATAGGTTGGAGAGGCATTCATCATAGGAGATTAATTGTCTGTTGAACAGGAACATATCGATGATCTTGGGGAAAAGGGCTGTGCTCTCACATACATCTGTGAAGGCCAGGTTGAACACCGCAATGTATTTGGGGCTGAAAATTAAGTTTACAACATAATTATTATCATGGGGAAATTATGTTTGCAACTCTGTTGCACTACGTTAAAACATATACATTTGTGCTCATCATTTGAATACCCTGTCGGATATTGTCAAATTTCGGCATTGAATTTGACAATATGACTGTTTATGCAAAAACATCTGACTGTTATGTTAGGATAGTGATATGACAGCCCAAAATCACATTAAATTACATTCTGAGGGATCTATTTTGCAAAACTGAAATATGTGAAACATGAACATATGAGAGGGACAATTAGATTTGTAGGGAACAGAATTTGAAAACAGAATTCCGTAAAATATAAAGATCATGTAAATAGCATTGTTTTTGGTAGGGTGGAGGTCGGGAGTTCAAATCCAGATAGACGCTTTGTGTGTGTTGTGTTATCCATTCTAGCGTGATGTCAACCCTAACCCTAATCCTAACCCTTACCTCAGTAACCACGTGGCTAACCTTAACTGTGTTAGATATTAGAATGTAATTTTGAATGTGTGGAATGATCTCGCATGAATCGGCAAAATGAAACATGCAAGTGCAATGTAATAGAAAGACGAATATAGCCTAATATCAAAATGTGCAGCTGAATTGTAAAAACACCCCAAAAATGTTGGCATACAACTAGGGCTGGGATAAACGATTATTTTTTAAACGATTAATCTAGCGATTATTTCTACAATACATCGATGAATCTAACGATTCATTTTTCCAGTCCGATTCGATTTCGATTCGATTATCGATTTTCTCCCTATTAATTGACTAATAATAGCAATTTATACATGTAATATAATAAACCAACAGCAAAGAAACACAATAAACGTTTTTTTAATGTACCCTCCTCAGCCCATAGGCTATGCCCTTTGATTAAATATCAACAAGTAGGCTAATTAAATCCTATGTGTGTAACATAAACGTCACTTGCGCCGTCACGGTATGACAGTGAACACACAGTTACATGCCAGGACTATAATGGGCGCCAATATTCCGTTTAAAACTGGAATAGTCCTGGCATGTAACTGTGCTCACTGTCCCATCGACAACAATCAATGAAGACATAACGTTACAACCGTTTGTTGACTTAGGTTGCATAAGCGTGTAATTTCACACCTTGAATACAGACTATATGACATATAGTAATTAATTACACTGCAGCCTAAAACTTTAGGTGTCGACAACGTAGTATAGCCTACTCCATCATAAAGTGGGGAGTTGAAAAAAAACTTACGGTGCTCTGTCATCTGCAGTTGCTCCCGGGTGGCGCCTCTTCTGGGGCCGGTTGCACCAACTGGATGTAAAAAAGTCTTAAATCCTAGGTCGGGCGTAGCTACGTCCGAGGTTGTGAGTGGAATTTACACCTGTTGCACCAAATAAAATAAGACTAGTTGTAGCTAAGTCCAGTGTAAGTAATGCGCGTCCGTGAGATCAGAATATTCTTAGTGATATAGTTGCTAGGCAGTGTTATTTCCTTAATTAATCCAAATAGATAAAATGGACAAAGACAGTTTTAAATGTTCCAACATTGCCCCCTGGCAACCGTTTCGCTCCATAACCCACATATTGTAAGAGAAAAGAGAAGGTACCATTAAAATACTTGCATTTTACTGGTTTGTATGGTTAAAAATATATTATTTTCATGTAATTGATCCCTAAATTCGATGTGCCTGCGAGAGCAATAAAAATAATAAATCCCGTTTACGAAGACAAAGCCAAAGAATGTGTGCATGTTCTGTGCACTAAGGCATGAAAAATGGACTTTAGATAGACTAAGCAATTTGCATCGTCCTAACTTGAGAAAGATAACAGAAAATATATTCACCATTTAGCATGAGGAATGGCAGTGAAGTTTCAGTCTTAACAAGCATTACTATTCAATACTGTTGTGATGGAGAACATATTGTTTTATGTTTTAAGATAGGTCGAACAGCTGAAAGTGACTGATCAAGATAACAGGTATGTTACTTCAGTTTTGACAAAAAACACATTTGCTGTTTCCAGTCATTTAATTGATAGTTAAAGCTGAAAGACATATCTACATATCTTACCCGTATTTATCCCTAAAAGTAGGTTACCTTTGACTTTTACTAATCTGAAACGCTTGTTCAAACCTGATAATTGCCTACTCAATCAGCTGTTAATTCATAGCTAGTTATTAGTACGATTTGGGGTCAGTGCAAACGTAAATAATGTGCCCTGCATTTTCGATTGTACAACACAGTCTTTCTCCAAAGAAATTACAGCAAAATCTTAATGCAATCAGAGTCAGAAAAACAGGACATTTTAAATAATTCATATAAATTGCCACCCTGCGCCTGCTGAGCTGAGAATCTACTACCAGGCGTAACTCATTGAGCACTTACGTCCAGCTGGTGCAACAAATACAAAGTCCGACGTAAAGGGCATTTTAGGTCGGACATACAGTTACCACCTATATATATCCAGCTGGTGCAACCGGCCCCTGGTATATAAAGTCTGAAGTAAAGGGCATTTTTAGGTCGGACGTACAGTTAAGACCTATATACTACCAGCTGGTGCAACAGGCAGGTGCTGGTGCATTGCCGTGATGCGATAATGGAAAGCCATCTCTTTTTTTGCAAAGTCAACATATCACAGAATTGTTTCCTTTTAAATAAAAGAATTCCCATACTTTAGAGGAACGAGTGTGTGCCGCCTTGCACTTCTGAAAGTCAAAGGAGCCACTCGTGTTGCTATTACTCTCCGGCGCCACTCTCTTTGTTTTGGGTCTGACGAGTCGACGCGCATATTTTGCGTTGACAGATTTTTTGCTTTGACGTCATCGATGATGTCGAAGCGTTGTCCCAGCCCTACATACAATGTAATTCATGTTTTCAAAATAGTTTCCTGAGAACGTAATTTGGGAGAAGTTCTAAGATATACAGTAGTGATAAGATGAAGCCAGTAATTATCACATATTTCTTTGGCTCCTTTGTAAACCATACTGACAAATGATATCAAAAGTTTGTGTTCAAAGCCTCTGTTCAAATTTTTACATACCGTTGAATGTTTGGCCTTGTTACAGACACACAATTGACACAGGTTAAAATGGCAATTAAAGGTTAATTTCCCACACCTGTGACATTTTAAATTTCAACTTAATTTGATTGTTTGTCGTGCTGTGTACTGAGATAGAATAACAGCGGATTTTTCATGCAAAACAACCAATGTACTATGCTCTCAATAATGTAATGTACTGTTAGTACATATTACTGATACTAAGGTAAGTGGTTTGTTTACCTGTGGAGACTGCGGTCCTTGTAGATAATGATTATGACGAAAGTATTGCTCACCTAAACCCAAAGAGCAAATAAAAATATGCTTTCTATAGGAAAGTACCCATTTTCTTAGCATATTGCCTGGACCAAAAAGTTGACAATTAGGCTATGCTAATGACAAGAGCGAATTACTTTAGATCAGGCCCAGAGCTATGGACTAACCAGAGAGATAATGTATACAAAACAGAGGAAGATATAATAATAGTTCATGTTAGGGATGCCAGTGAAACCAATGATGAAGAAGTAATCTGGTCGGATGATAATGGTGGTGTTCTCCGTTTGGCTGACATCAGAGGTCAGGGAACTCATTCTGAATGGTGCTGTTATCAGTTCCCTCTCAATGGTATAAGCTGTGGAAATAGATATACATGATAGGCACTATTCATGAAATTAAGCAAAAGTGAAGGAAAACAATAGGCAACACAATCAATGAGTTAAATATTGTGCTAAGATTTAATTGAGAGCCATGTACTTCATTTTGAATTAGAACTATTTTATGGATTAGTAAATTTGTTTCTGAGTTGATTATTTAGTATTTTCAATGATTTGTTAATGTTAAAATATATTGAACAAGGGGAATGTATAAAAATAAATACACTAGCGTATTACATTTTTGGGTCACCCAGAAATGTGCACAGTTTTGATTGAAATCCATACATTATTGACTAAAGTGTCATTAAATTAAAAACAATAAAACTATATCCAAGATTCTGTATTATCAATCTTGCAAATAAATATAATTATTGGAAATTGCTGATTTATAATAAATTATTAAAAGACAAAGACTGTTTCTCACCAGCCATTATTTCAGTGTCCTGATAATGAAGTATTTTAGATCATTTGTAATCAATCATGTTTTCCATGATAATTTCAATGTAATGCTACCTTGGTGAATTAAGTTGTCACTTTCGAATCAAAACACATGAAAGTTCCTGGTGTTACAAAATACTGCATACTGTGAGAAATCATATTTTGATTTACATTATTAATATTATTATTATTTTCACAGCATTTGTAAATACGTCAGATGGAAATAAATGTAAAATAATCTGTAAACATTACTCTGTACTAAAAATTATGCAATAAAATTAAGCATAATCCTAATGCAATAAAACCATGCTGGCCATTTGACAGCAAAATATGATAAAATAAATAAACCATTGTTCTCACCACTTCAGTGGTCTGCTGTTGAACTGAAGACCAACTTGTGGCCTAGGCTCTGAGACTACCTCTATTATTATAGCTGCAACAGAGTCTTGTTTTTTTAGCAGGATGTCCCCTCTGGGGCATCATATCAATGTTTGATTTGAACATTTAATAATAAACACATTGAATTGTTGTGATTGCATCTGTTTGTCTGAATTTAGCTAATAAGTAGGTTAGGGACACCCAGTGTCAATTTATGTATTTAGGTATTCCAATATTGATTTAGGGTTGTGGAGTCAATTATACTGTGCCAGTTAATAATTTATATTTCTGAAAAATAAAAAGAATAATTTTATAATATGTTTTGCAAGTTAGCATCTTTTTAGTAAAAAAAAACATTGGTTCTCAAACCTCACCTGGAAGTACCCCCAGCCATACCGTATATTAAATGTTTCCCAGAGCTAGTACACCTGAATCAACTAATTATCTAACCCTTACCTGTTTGAACCAGGTGAGCTTGTTCAGGGCTACAACAAAACTTTAAGAAAGCTGAGGGTCCCGAAAGAAAGGATTGAGAGCCATTGACACAGGGCAACCCCCCAGTACTGTAAGTTATGTCTTAGAGATATGTCATTGATTATAATCATTCTCTATACATGCTGCCTCTTTGTGATGTAATCCAAAAGCAACTTTCACTGCTTTTCTGATGACACACAGTTGAAAATTTCTATGAAACATGGCAAAAAATCCTGGAAGCCTGTGTTACAGACGTAAGTATGTGGCAGTCAGAGCATTTCTTGCTTCTACAGTATACCCTGCAAAATCAGAAATTCAGATTTTAGTTTAAAAAAACAACAAAATATGCTGTCAGATCTCACAATGAATCTGGATGGTTGTACAGTTATCGCCGCAAAATCTGTGTGGGGCCTGTTGTTATTCTGGACATCGATCTGTCTTTTGATGAACACATGAACCATATTTCAAGAACAACCTTTTTTCATCTCTGAAACATAACAAACATTCTATCAAATAATTGTGCAGAGAAATGAATATTTACTTCTAGACTAGACTATTGCAAGGCACAGCTCTCCGGCTACCCTGATAGGTAACTAAACAAACTTCAATTAGTGCAGAATGTGGGTGCTAGATTTCTAACTAGAACAAAAAAGTTTGATCGCATAATTCCAGTGCCTCTGTACACTGGCTGCTATTACAGACTACAGCAGGTTTTAAGGCAAGGGTGGGCAAACCTTTTTGCTTGAGGGCTACATTGCGTTTTTGACAACAAGTGAAGTGCTATACTATAGCTATGTGTTAAAAAAATAGGAAGGGTTATTTAATTAAATTGCCCCCCCACACACACACCCAAACACAATTACTTGTGTAGACTTTTCTAAGACCATTTCCTTTTTTTGACTTCTCAGAATTTAATCACTACTGTTTGTTTCAAGATCATTTAGCCTACTTGCCAACACCTTAAAATCAAGACAGCAGCGCATATGGAAAGTAATTTTAATAAAAAATCATATAGATGTCATATAGAGCCAGAAAACAGTGATGGCTGCTGGTCTTTCAAAGAGGGAAAGCTCATTTTCGGCCTACATCATAAAAAGTGTCAATTTTTTTTACATAAATTCTGCCCTACATTCCTTTTCAAGAAAATGCTCTGTGACCCTGTTGTACCAACTAGGCATCTTTTCCAGTGACATGACCAGTGTTCTCTCAATGGCCAGCAGAGCTAGGCTGCTTAAATGGCCTTGGCCCATTGTGTTACGGATGTAGGACTTAAGCTGCTTTACACAGGAGAAGCTCCTTTCTACACCTGCAGATGTAGCTCCAATTGTTGCCACTAATGAGAACAGTTTGTAAAGCTGAGGCATTGCATTGTCCAGATACATTTTTTCCACTCTGTCAATCTCCCATGACTTCTCTGGACTCTCTAACCGGCTATTGCTCACTGCTCTGCACTAATGTGAAACACTGCTGTACATAGAGTAACTCATTGCTTTCACATGAATCACAACAACTCATTACAGCAAGCGTGCATATGGGACTAAGCATTTAACATGTCAATTACAACTATAGCTTTCTGTGTGTTTTTATTGAGCTGTCTAAAAAAATGTACTGTATAGTTAGTTGCACAATCACTACTGTAGATAACCACTCTACATTACAATGTTAACCTTAGTTTGTTGTTATGATGAGTTAGCAGAAAAGCTAACTAGCTAACTATGACAATGTTGGTTAGCTATGTTTTTGATTAACACCCTGAACACATACTGTAACATTTTTGAATATGTACTTTGCAAACATTTTTGTCCTACCCCTTTTCCTCAACTTCAGTGGTGGGTCATTGTAAACAGACCAGGTGGAGAAGTGTGTGCGTTCAGGTTGAGGGAGCTGTATCTCCATAAATAATACAAGTAGCTTGAGTTGAGACCGACAGGAGAAGCAGGTGCATGACATTGTGTTCCTCGCCTGAATCTTGTCATTGGCTCACCACTAACATTAGTGTTAATGGCTAAAGATTAAAAAGGTAGGGATCACCCAATCACCGACCTATAATCAACAAATAAAAATAATAATACTAATTTAGACAAATTACTGAAGACAATTGTAATGAAAAAGTAAATAAAATGTAACAGAGTAAAGAATGTGTTAATCATAGGCAGACTTTGACATTCGAGTGAGAAAAGAAACACGAAACGTTATAACGTCTGCATACATTAACTGATCTTGATGAAACGTCAGAATTGTGTTCGTGGTAAAAGGTCGATCAGATGGATTTAACTATTGCGAGTCAAAGTTATAGCGCCACCAACTGGCAGCAGGAAGTGTGTCACTTTCTAAATGCTTTTGAAAAAAAATTGGGGGTTTAGTTTTACCTACAGTAATGAAACTCAGTACATAAATTAATCTCATCGAGCCGGACAACTTTCTAATTTACAGTCATTAACTCCGACTAACCGGAAGTCAGATATTTTGGTTGGAATGTGGATTTTCTCTCCCTTCTGTCTGTGTGTGTGGGGGGTGTGTGGGTGATTTTTCTATTACTTTTAATGTATTTCAAAGTTTCAGGGGTTTTGGGGCTCTAACTTGTATTGCGGTCAGGCTAAATCTAAATACCAATAAGCTAAATAACACTGAGTATTTTAACTGACTGGTTAGATTTCTCTGCCTAATACAGTCTACTGTTTTAGACTGTCTGTAAAGCCCTTTACCAGATTTAGCCACTAGATGTCCTCCTTAGCTTACCTTAGTGCCTGTTTCCTAACGTGCCCCAACTGAAGCACCTTTTACAGTCTCTGAGTAGCGCGACATAATGATTACATCTCATTGGTTGTCTAAATACATCCATTGTTTATTTAGATAAGCATGTAAATGATAAGGAACAACGAAAACACAATGTTTGAGGTTAGTGAATATGTTTAGACAATGAAACGGCGAGTTCATGAGTTTGCCACGTAGTATAAAATTGGATTATATTAAACTATACTTGTAAGAACCTAATGAATGCGCAGTGTTGTTACCGGTTGCTACGACAACACAAACAAACTTTTGCTAGTGCGCATGTCCATTTACATCCATAGTTTATTTAGATAAGCATGTAAACGATAAAGAGCAATGAAAAAACAATGTTTGACATTAATGTTTTTAGACAATGAAACGGAGAGTTAATGGGTTCGCCACGTATACTATTGGATGTATTAAGAGAACGAATTATAGACCAATCCGGCACGCGATTTGTCTATGACGCCATCTGTTGACAGCGCCATTACTGCAGTTTAGTTATAGTTGACAAGTTGGGGAGATTGAACAAACCTTTATGGGAGCAACCTGTGAAGTTGAACAACACGTGAACTGTAGTTGGCATTTTGTAGTTGATCACATGCCCACCGGTTTATAAAATGTTCCTAAATACCTGTCAAAGCACAGACACACATATTTGTTTGACAGATGTAGTAGTAGTAGCCTGACTGGAGAATGATTACGTTACGCTAGCTAATAGGCTACTGTACATACGGTAACAGTAATGTTACAGTAGCCTACGCTACGTGTCGACCAGGGTTAGGATTTTTTATTGTAAGATTTTTGGTCAAACTCTGAATTTTAAAAAATTAAAAATTGTTGCTTTGTGTCTGAAATCTACCAGGCGGTTTGATGGTCTATTTTACAAACATTTGGATGGTGGCTGGTGCTATCGTTTTGTTGGCCGTCATGTCAGGTTTTAGACTATTGCTATAACATTAACCGATAATAAGAATAACAAAGTTAACATGGTCATTGATATGCTACGTAACTGGGGGGCACTGCCTGACATCGTCATCCCAAATTTGGTTTGCCATGGGGTTCACTGTGACTGTTGCCTGCTGTCACCTTGCTGTCACTGTCAGCTGTTATGTTATCAAGTTGTCAATGAGCTGCGGTGCCTAAACCGCAGTAATGGCGCCGCCAACAGAAGGCGTCATAGACAAATCGCGCGCCGCATTGGTCTATACTTGTGCTCATGAACGTGCAGTGTTGCTACCGGTTTCAACGACAACAAAAACAAACTGTTGCTAGTGTGCATGTCCATTTACATCCATCGTTTATTTTAGATAAGCATGTAAACGATAAGGCACAACAAAAACACAATGTTTAATGTTACTTAATATTTTTAGACTTTGTAACGGCGAGTTCATGAGTTCGCCTTACAGTTTAACTGTTAAAATTCATTTTATTAACATCATAATTTAAAAACATAACTCCAAATAACAGCATTATAAACTTTGAAATAGAGAAAATAAAAGCTATATTATATCATCACTTTGGATGCTATAGGAAACCGATACATACGTGAAGACCGGTATATAGTTTTTTCCGGTATACCTCCCAGCCCTAATAAATTGTGTTTATAGATGGGTCCTATACATTTGACATCAACCAGTCAAAGACTAGCAAATGCTTAACCCAAGGCACATAATGTTATAATTATATATAGTGATACACTACCTTTATAGTAACGCGATTCAGACCAGGATATGACTTAAAAAGAATAATACTTTTATTGAAAACATATAAAATCAATCAGTTGTCAACAATACATTTTTAATGATTCAATGTATAGACCCCTTTACAGTTGACGCCACAGGAAAATTTGTGGTACGCAGTGCGCATGTTGGGGTCAGAAAGTTAATTCCATCCCATTGAATTGTGTGGTAACCGGTGAATTTCTCGTCAATATAAAAATGTCTACTTGTTGCGTCGTGGGATGCGAAAGTTGCAGTAGTTGTGGAGTCAAGCTTTTCAGGATTCCTGCAGGATCTCATCCGTTTAAAAAAATAGACGACACATGTGGCTGAAAGCTAAACGGGCAGACTGGGACAATGCTACAATCAAAGAGGCTTGTGTTTGTAGTGCTCCCTTCCTATCAGGTAAAGTCATCTTTAATATCATCCATTTCTGTTTAAAGATTAAACTCGAAATCCTGGATTGCATGAACAGTTTTCTGTACACTAGCCTATAACATTAAGCTATGCAGGTTAATAATTTTGGATATGTCATGGACCTGTATCATACTACACGAAGCCAGCTGCTAGTAGAGGTCCTTCTAAAAAAATTAGCATATTGTGATAAAGTTCATTATTTTCCATAATGTAATGATAAAAATTAAACTTTCATATATTTTAGATGCACACCAACTGAAATATTTCAGGTCATTTATTGTTTTAAAACTGATGATTTTGGCATACAGCTCATGAAAACCCAAAATTCTCAAATCTAAAAAAATTAGCATATTTCATCTGACCAATAAAAGAAGTGTTTGTAATACAAAAAAAGTCAACCTTCAAATAATTATGTTCAGTTATGCACTCAATACTTGGTCGGAAATCCTTTTGCAGAAATGACTGCTTCAATGCGGCGTGGCATGGAGGCAATCAGCCTGTGGCACTGCTGAGGTGTGATGGAGGCCCAGGATGCTTCGATAGCGGCCTTAAGCTCATCCAGAGTGTTGGGTCTTGCGTCTCTCAACTTCC
>JACXGM010015936.1:0-20924 GCA_016801145.1 Umbra pygmaea
AGCCAAAATTCTCCCATACAGGGGATTTAAATGACGCGGGACGTCCAAGCTCCTCCGTTCCTCCGCTCGCCATGACCATGCTGTGAGCGGACTGAACATGCGCAAAACTTCAGTAATCAATCCGCGGATCACGTGTGTCCCGAACCGAAGATATTGATCCGAACGGATCACGGATCAGTGACGATCCGTTGCACCACTAATATAATAGTGACCAAAATTATAGTTTTAGGCCATTTTTTAATGTGATTGCACTTCACATTTAATTGAATGAATTGGTACTTTTAAGAGCAATTGAGTTAGCTATTTGTTTTAGATGGCCTAAATCCCCTGGCCTATGGCCTTGTTGCAAACACAAAAACCCTCCCTGATTCAAATTAGAATGTACTGTTTTACCATAAATTCCCTGGTTTCCATGTAACACAGAGATATATATTGCTTGTTTCCCAGAATTAATTTATTTACAATAATTGAAACTTCTGCTTCGGACAAGTAGTTTTTGCTATCGGACAAGTAAAAATAACAGACTTAAGACAAGTGGCCAATAAAGGTAATATCAACCCCTGTAGTATTGAGTTAGTGCTAACAAAGTTGAACTACTGCTAAGACACCACAGTCCTGATGTGCTTTTTATCTCATACTATGGCCAATCTCTACAGGACATCATGCTCCGCAGATCCAGGATCAGCGTTCGGCCCAATGTCAGGCCAGCAAGCAGAGGCCCAGCCCTAGCCTCCTCCCAAGAACCTGTTCCGACTTCCCAGGAGTTTCCAGCTGCAGACTCGCAGGTTTCTGAGGACCCTCCCCAGGCAGCTGACCAGGAGTTGAAGGACACTCTCAAAACTGGAGTGACAGAAATCATCTCCACACAGTCTTCCAGACCCGAGTGAGTGACAGTCAATCACTGAATGAAATGAAAAAAAAATTAAATCATGCAGATAAACCGCAGTGACACATTTTACATCAAACCCCCTTACCTTGCAACCCCTCAAATTGCGGTTGCGTTAGCTGTCAGAAGTCTGTGTTTGAAAATGCAGACTCTGAAAATCTGTGTTTTATGGATTTTACCTGCGTTCAATTTTTAATAACTGTACGTGGGTTTAGGGCTGCTTGATTATGGAAAAAATCATAATCACGATTATTTTGGTCAATATTAAAATCAAAATTATTTGTAGGGGTGGTACGGTTCATGAAAAAACATTTCAACCATTCGGTTCGCTTGTCTCGGTTCGGAGCGTGTGCGTCGCATGGTTCGTTGGTACACAGCTAATGGCCACAAACCACTTACTACAATTGTACCCACTTTTAACACCTATGTTAAAACATTTACCAGATGAGCGTGACAAACGCAACACATGGCAGCTGATTGGATGAACACATCACCTGGGTTTGGCTGCTCCCAAATTCACACTCATGTTTTTGCCAAGTAAATGAAAAGCTTGTTGAAATCAACATCTTCCCTCTTGCTGTATCAAAATCTCACCTAGCTTTCCTAAGAGATGGCCCCAATAATGTGCTTAAAGTCAAGTCAAATTCTGGTCATGCATGATTCCATGATTTTAATGTTTTTTTATACTGTATCTTAAATTGTGGGTAATTAAGCTATATATCATATGCTGAAGTATATTTCTGGAGTGTTAAGTTTAAAATGCTTTAATTTCATCTTTAATCTGTTTTAAATTTTTATGTTTTCCTGTTCATATAAAACACCTTAAATTGCCATTGTGTATGAAATGTGCCATATAAATAAACTTGCCTTGCCTTGCCTAAAAAAATAAATAACAACAAGAACCATACAGAACCGAAAACCATGACCCTAAAACCGTGATATGAACCAAACCGTGGGTTTTGTGAACCGTACCACCTCTAATTATTTGACAGTTTACTCATTCACTTTGGAAAGATATGAGAGAGAGAGACTTCACTTCAGGTATTTGTTTAATAAGCTCCCCATTAATTTGTACATTCAGAAGATGTGTTAGAGGTAATTTTTTTATGGAAACTGATTAGGTTTTTTTTAGTGTTTAGAGTTAAACAAGATGAGGCCAGCCAAGATGATATTTTGTATAAATTGGCATTAAGATTGTCTGACACATACAGGATTACCAGAGGCATACACCACTGTGTCATCTGCATACATCTGTATACCTATGTCTGGACGTACATCTGGCAAATCATTAATATAGAGGCTGAAGAGTATGGATCCCAAGACAGTGTTTTGAGGGATCCCTGTTTCAATTTTGAGAAAGGAGGATCTCACTTTAATTATAACACTGTTCACGGCCTTTTAAATATGATTCAAACCAGGACAATGACTGTTTGGATAAATTGAGTTTAGTTAATTTTGAAATGAATGTGTTACTGTATCAAATGCCCTTTTTAGATCTAAAAATACTGTACCTACTACGTTCCCCTTGTCAAGAATGCAAATTGTCTGCCAGTATTGTCCGATAACATGCTGCATTCATTTTGCCATACATTTTCACAAGGTCCCACCTGCCTTTAGAGCTCACACAGCTCCAAAACATCAGTGAGCCACCATCATGCTTCACAGTGGGGATGGTATTCTTTTCACTATAGGCCTTGTTGACCCCTCTCCAAACATAGCTCTATTTTGGGCTCGTCATTCCAAATTACAGTGAGCCAGAAGCTGTGAGGTGTGTCAAGGTGTTGTTGGGCATATTGTAACCAGGCTTTGTTTTGTGGCACTGGTGCAGTAAGGGCTTCTTTCTGGCAAACTGACCATGCAGCTAATTTTTGTTCAAGTATCACTGTATTGTGCTCCTTGAAACCTGTATGTCTCTCGATGTTACCTGTGGGTCTTTGTGTCTCCAACAATTCTTCTGGCAGTTTTGGCTGACATTTCTGTGTCTGACTGACCTTGGCTTGGTATCAGGAGGTCCCAGAATCTTCCACTTCTTAATAAGTGTTTGAACAGTACTGATTGGCATCTTTTTATATCCATTTCCAATTTTATGTAGTTCCAGAACCTTTTTAATTATTTCCTGCTCCCCATGGCTCAGCTTCTAACCTGCTCAAAGTATCCACGTGAGAGCTAACAAACTCTCTGACTATTTATACACAGACACTAATTGCAATTTAAAATGACAGGTTTGGGCAATTAACCTATAATTGCCATTTTAACCTGTGTGTGTCACCTTGTGTGTCTGTAACCAGGCCAAACAGTCAAGGGTATGTAAACTTTATCAGTATGTTATTACCATGGTTTACAAAGGAGCCAAACATCTGTGTGACAATTAATGGCTTCATATGAGCACTATCCTTACATAACAGTAAGATTGTTTGCATGAACAGTCAAATTGTCAAAATCAATGCAGAAATTGTACAATTTCTGGCAGGGTATGCAAACTTACGAACACAACTGTAGAATGTTGTTTGAAAAGTTTATTGATAAATAACTAGTAATACAATCTGAAGGATATTGTAGTGATGGTTCTCAATAGAGAGTGTAGAAAAAATGCAAGCGCTTAACACAGACACACACATCTGTCATTCTTTGAGTAATTACAATTTTTGTTTTTTATTTCATCATACTTGTATTCATAATATTTTGGTTTTCATAGTTAATATTCATAATGGATATGGGGATCGTAAAATGCTTCTTTGAATGCTGGTAAAGCCTCTGTGTTCTGTGCGTTATTGAACCATCAGAGCGCTTCAGTGGATTTATGAACTTCCATCACACAGTTGCATATTGTTTATAGTTTTAAAACCATCCTGACTGCTGAAAAGACAGATTCACAAGTTTTTATAACTCATTGACTGAAAATGTTGTGTCATGTTCAATCTGCTTCATAAGCAGATTGAACAACATACTGTAGATTTAAACCCAAAGCAATCCCCCTGACTGTGTCTTTACTCACAGCTGAATCAGCCAATTGATCATTCAGTATTTCCCACTGAGAGACATGAGAATTACATATTTCAGTAATTTTCTCCACTACACACACACACACACCACGGACTGCACAGAAATAAAGAGGGGAGTGCATGTTTGATTTTGCAGAATCAGACTTTTCAACTAAGTCTGCAAACAATAAACTTGCAAATTTAAATGAAATCACGTGGCCAATACAACTGTGTTTTCAGAATGCAAGACAATACTATTTCTGCGTTTTCATTCATTTTTCTGTGTAAGAAATGCAGAATCCTGCGTTAACTTGACCTCTGTTTATACTACTAGTTTGAGGTCTATTGATTTTTCAAGGCGGATACTGATTACCGGTTATTGGGAGACCAAAAAAGCAGATCAGAATTAATAGGCAGATTATTTTTATTCATATTTATTTATGCAGTAAATCATATTTTAATGGTGGGCATAATACGGTTTGTATTTTGTATAACTTTTACTGTTAGAAGTTTTCTAAAACAAACCTTTGTTATTTGTATTGCCCCAAAAACATTTAGTCTGTGCATTTTGATAGTTGAACAATTATTCACCAATCGGTATTGGTGCTGCACAACTGAAGTAAAGGCACAGTATCTGAGGTAATTACTAGATGCACTTGATCAATATTGCTGGTTTACCCTGATTATAATTTAGTCTGCATATGTTATTCCATAAGAATAACAGGTCAGATATCACCAACTGTCTTAAATTATTTTGTTACTCTAGATTCTCCGAAATGCAAATCTGATTTGATATTACAGAGTTTTGGTTTCTACTGATATGTGCCTGATAGAGGGTTGTAAAGGACATTTTAAATCATAAAATGTTTATCAAATAATGACTTTATTCCAGGTTAGAAGTAATATGGTATACTGTTCTATTTCGTTTAGTGTTAAAAAAGCCAAGTGTACCGTCATAACGACTCACTGACACCCGCGAATTATAAACAATATCCTGGACATTGATTTTCTCGATCAAACAAAACATCAATGTGGATATTGTATATCACTTGTGGTCGTCATAAAATGGGGGTGACTCCCGGGACATCCCTGGGAGAAGGAATAAATCTTATTCTCTCTTTTCGCCACCAATGCCCAGTTGAGTAAAATAATTCCTAAATTTTTTTGTTAAACTCAATGTCAGAAATACTATGAAAACCGTGTTTGAGAACACTAGCAAATTATATTCCTGTTTAATGAAATACGGAGGTTAAAATACATGTCTTTTGTATATAGTTTTGGATAGGCATCGTATGGTTTGACAAGTTAATTGTGTGTCGGTGAATGGACAAAAATTAAACCAGCACTCGTTTGGTGCCACTACCCAATGCTGACATACTGTAGGCTAATATGATTTATGATGAGTTATAAATCCCCCTGATTTATTATATGTAACACATAAACTGTAGCTATAAACTAGTTAACCCTTGTGAAGTTTCGATTTAAAATGGGTCGCATTTCCCTGACTGCCTCTTTATCTGGAAAAGAGCAGGTCGGATCAAAAGTTTAGGTTGATAAAAAATACTGGGCTACAAAATGGGCTACGTATTATGAACAAGGTCACAAGGCAAGCCGCCTGCTTGCACACCAATTAAATCGACGTGCTTCTGCACGTCTAATTCCTCTAATTGCAGACCCATCTAACTATTTAATCTCAGACCCAGATAGGATAAACAATTCATTTCAAGCATTTTTTCTTCACTTTACACATCTGAGTTCCCACTGGACACTGCTAATATGACTCAATTCTTGGAGGCGTTAGACACCCCTGTTGTCGCTTGTGAGATTGCAGATGATGTGGACTCCCCTCTGAGACTTGAGGAGGTGGTTGAGTCTATTATCTCTATGCAGAGTAGCAAAGCCCCAGGCCCAGATGGGTTCCCGACTGAATTTTTTAAGAAATTCCACTTGCGTTTGGCTCCCTTACTCTTAGCTATGTATAATGAGTCATTGGACCACGGTGTGCTCCCCACAACCTTGACACAAGCGTCTATAGCTCTTCTACTTAAGAAAGGGAAGGATCCTACTGCCTGCTCCTCTTACAGGCCCCTCAGCCTTCTTAATGTGGATATGTCTTCACAAAAGTGTTAGTGAGGTGCCTAGAGGTGACCCTTCCATCAGTCATCTCAGAGGAAAAGACAGGCTTCATTAAGGGCAGACACTCATTTGCTAACATCCGAACCCTGTTTAACATTATTTATTCAAAACATCTTCGGAGCTTGTGGTATCGCTTGATGCTGAGAATGCATTTGACAGAATTGAATGGGAATATTTATTTGCTGCTCTTAAAAAGTTATAAATTATTAATTCATTGCTTGGATTAGGCTGCTGTATGCATCACCAAAGGCCAGTGTCTGTACCAATGATAATTACTCTAAATACTTCACCCTAAAACGCTGGACAAGACAGGGCTGCCCCCTTTCTTCCCTACTTTTCGCTGTTGCTATTGAGCCCCTTTCGGTGGCCTTACGAGCCTCACCCTCCTTCCAGGGTGTCTTACAGGAGCGAATCGAACATAAGCTGTCTTTACATGCTGATGACTTGCTGCTGTATGTACACAATCCAACAACGTCTTTGTCAACTATTATTTCCATTCTGGAGAATTTCCATTCTTTTTCCGGTTACAAGCTAAATCTTCAAAAAAGCGAGTGTTTCCCAATCAATCCAGCCACATTACTGCTTCAGCAGACAGGTCTGGCCTTTCAACTTAATAATTTAGGCTTCAAATACCTAGAAGTGAATGTTACTCGCTCACTACCGGCTCTCCTTTCAGCTAACTTTTCCCCCCTTCTCGTTCAGATGAAGGCTGATTTTAAGAGGTGGGGTAACTTACATCTCTCATAGGGAAAATCAATGCTGTTAAAATGAATAGCTTGCCTAAATTCATGTATCTTTTCCAATCTATTCCTTTGTTTTTACCTATGTCTTTTTTAAAGCAATTAACCAGGCGGTCTTCCTTCATTTGGGCTGGAAAGCCACCAAGAATTAGCAGGTTTTTACTTCAGCAATGTAAATTCAGTGGTGGGCTCGCATTTCCCAATTTTCTATATTACTATTGGGCCGCCAACCTCCAGAAACACTATTTTGGTTGCACTCCCCAGATACATTGTGGTGCCTGCTAGAAGGTCTTTCCTGCCCCTCCTCGTCTCTCCATGCCTTATTATGCTCCGCTCTCCCTACATTTCCCTCTCGTTACTCAGACAACCGTGTAGTACTATCCACGCTCAAAATTTGGAACCAGTTTTGGTGCCACTTTAAGTTCCTCACTACACACATTTTGGGCCCTATTAATAACAACCACATATTTACTCCATCTGTGGTTGACAGTGCTTTTACTCTCTGGGAAAAAAATGGCATTAAAACTTTCAAAGATCTATATGAAATCAGAGTTTTTTCGAGTTTTCCTAACCTGGCGGTCAAACACACTTTGCCCCATCTCATTTCTTTTGATATCTGCAGATAAGACATTTCGTCCCCTCTAAATTTGTTGGCTTCCCTTTATTAGCCCCCACCCAGCTCTGGAATGAGCTATTGAGTTTTTTACCTCAATAGAAATGAGTAATTTCACAAATCTATTCTTGGATTATGTCCTGCAATAAACACTCCATTACCTAAAACTGCTTGGGAGCTGGAAATGGGTCTTGAATTTTCGAGTGATTTCTGGGATGGAGTGATCGATAGAACAAGTTCCACTTCATCTTGTGCTCGATTTGGACTCATTCAGTTCAAAGTGACCAACAGAGTTCTTTACTCTAAGTCCAGATGTGACAGATGTCATTCCTCCCCATGCAAACTCCACCATATATTTTTTACTTGCTCGAAATTGAGCTATTACTGGACCTTTGTATTCCATACCATTTCAGAAGCACTTACAATCAATTTAACACCATGCCCCCTGATAGCGGTGTTTGGAGTCCCAGGGGACTCCCTTTCGCTAAATCATAAAAATGCTGATATCATTGCTTTTACTACACTATTGGCACGACGCAGGATTTTGCTGCAGTGGAAGTCGTCTCAACCACCATTAGCCTCTCAGTGGCTATGTGAAGTCTTGTCATTTTTAAAACTGGGTGGTTTGGGATGGGTAGCGGGGGAAGGTTTAGGGCCCAATGAAATCTGTGTTATTTTTTGGCCAATTCCGTTTGATATTTTTCAAAATTCTGTGATTTCCGTTATTTTTTCCAATTTCCGTCATTTGGACAAAAGTTGCATTCAGAAGCCTGAACCCGAACCTAAAATATAGAGAATTTTGCTGTACAGTTTGCAGAATCATTGCCAGGTAGGCTAAATTTACTTTCCATATGATAAGTACTTATTTCTAGACAGGCAGAAGGCTATTTCACGAAATATTATTCATGTTAATAACACATTATTTCTTCTTACAGATGAATCTACCCAAAATAAAAAAATAAAAGAGTAGACAAAGATTTCTTAAGATATGGAAGAAAAGTGGAACAACGACAAACAAAAATATTTATAAACGTTATTTTAAGAAGTTGTATCAGGCGCAATCGTGTGGACAAAGCCATAACATTCAGCAGAAGTCCCGCTAGTTCGACCTTGCTCTCCCTGAGTGCGAGCTGCCTGATTAGCAAGACCGTCAGAGAATTGCTTCAGGCGAAGGAACATAGTAGCCTATTCCTAGTTATATGCATTTGGATAAGTGATTGAATGGAGAAAAAACAAGCGTTGTCTGATTCGAAATTTTAGAATGGAGTGAATACCGTTGTTAATAGCTGTCAGTTATCAAGCAGATTACAAAGTTTGAACGATATGACGGAGCGCATGCTGGCCATATTCGATAGAGAAACACACTACATATAGCCTATATATAGAGCGCAAATTAACTTCCATGTTTGCTGCCTTTTGTATTAGGACAAACTCAATGACAGTTGTTAATATTACTGGAATATATTTGGATTATAGAAAAAATATATATAGATTGCTCGAAAATATGCAAATTCCGCGAGATTCCGTGTTATAAGTAAATTCAGTTTTTATTGATAGATTCCGCGATTCCGTCCGTGTTTTCTGCAACGCGGAAACCATAGTGCCCTAAACGTGGTATGGGGGTCGGGTATTATGTTGGGGGGGAATAAAATTGTAAAGATGTATTGATATATTGCAAACACTGTATCTTTACTGTTATTTGTTCTGTCAAAATCTTTATAAATAAATTTATTAAAAAATAAAAGAAACTTACCCTGGCTTCTCTGCAGCCACAAAACGACCTTGAGAATTTAGATGCTGTAGCGTGTGACAAGGAGCAGTTCACGAATGATGGGCTACATGCAGTTTCCTCATAGTTTGCTATCCATTTGTAACACTAGAGTATGTTCTTCCTCCAAAAACGTATTGGCCATAATCGGTGAGTAAAAAGGTTAATAATTATTTTAAAAACCCACATTCGGCCATAATTAATCGGCCAGTCCGATCACTTTGCTGACCTCTAGTACTAGTATCACATTAGATTAGATTACACTTTCTTGTAATTGCACAAAGTACAAACCTATGACAACTAAATGTTTTTTAGCATCTTAACCCAGACTGCACAAAAGTAGGAAACATGCAGATACTAGTGCAGATGATAATGGGAAGAAATACAGGATGACTAATATGTAATATGTAAACAGTAATATTATGACTAAATATACACTATGTTCAGAATTCAAAGAATATCAACATTATATGAAGAGTGATATTTCAAGTAATATAGCACTGAATGAGCATCTATTGCAGATGGAAGTAATACAGGATGACTGTAAGTATATGCAGTATGTAAACAGTAATATTATAATGTGCGTGTAAAGTATGTAGTGTCTTAATACTGTATATGTACAGTATATAATAGTGCAAGTGATATAATGTGAATGAGCCACTAGTTAAGTACAGTAATGTACAGTATGTATACTAGATTATATGAACAGCATACAGTAATAGGGTAAACAGATATTTGATCAGTATAGTTGGTAATGAGTGAAACATCAATAAGTTCCCAAAGTGAACAGTAAATGATGGATGATGGGGGGGCGCTGGCATTACCTTTGAGAGTTGATTTGACATTGAACTGTCAAGGCAGGGATTATTGGGGAGTATCATGCCTAAGCGTGTAATACACATGCTGGTCCAGCGTGTCAGTGTCACGTTTTGCCTCGCCGAGGCGTGAAGATGGGTGCGATAATTTTTGTCAATGCCAACAATTCCCCACGGATGAAACCACTCAGAAACCTTGCTGTTAACTCGATCTAAGCCTTACCCAAACCCTTACCTTAACTGTAACCACTCAGAAACCTTGCTGTTAACTCGATCTAAGCCTTACCCAAACCCTTACCTTAACTGTAACCACTCAGAAACCTTGCTGTTAACTCGATCTAAGCCTTATCCAAACCCTTTACCTTAACCGTAACCACTCAGAAACCTTGCTATTAACTCCATTTAACATGCATAGTGTTCTAATGTATTGTTTGGAAACATGGTTAAAGTAATTAAAAAAGGATAAAAGCATATGTGCAACACGTGTGCATCGCGCTGGAATAGACAACAAAATACATGCAAATTGTCCACCTGGATTTGAACTCGCAACCTCTGGGATGTGAGTCGCATGTTTCTACTCCCGTCCACCATCCCCATCCTACCAACCTGCTAAATCTACGCTATTTACACTCTGCTATGCCATCATGCGATTTGAAAAGTATCGCCATCTGCTGACACAAGGCAAAATGTGACACTGACACGCCAAATCCAATAGACCAGCATGTGTATTACATGCTTAGGCGTGATCCTGGGTTGGGGAAGAAGCTGTTCCGCAGCCTGTTTTGGAAGTCTTGAGAGTCCAAGTGGTCCTCCGATGTGGACTCTCAGGAATTTGAAGCTGGTGGCACACACCAACTCAGACCAATCTATGTAAATGAGTGCAAGTGAGTAGCGTTTGGATTTCCTGTAATCCTGAGCTCTTTGGTCTTCTTGGGCTTAAGGACAAGATTGTTGTCGGTCCACCATGCCACCAGTTGGTGGACTTTCTCTTTGTAGATACATGTCACAGAGGAGCCGATAATGTTAGACTGTATTAAATTGTATCTTGCCTTACTGTGCGACACATTAGAGTTATTGGGTATGGCTTTTTTGGTGTTATTTTTTATTTATTTTTCTTTGAAAGGACAGGAGGAAGCAGAGGCCATGGAGACTGGTAGGGGGAGACAGAGAGCAAGGGCACAGAAAGTCGGCGGAGCTGGGACTCAAAAGCCCCAGAACTCCGACATGCTAAGCCTGAAGTATTCTGATGAAGATATGCAGTTTGACTTTTTCAAAGTAATGTTTTTGCATGTTTTTAAAAAGCCCTCTTGAAATTCAATTAAATTTGACTTAAGTTGTGTGAATGTACGCTGAAGGAAAGTGGTATTTAAGGAGAACAATTGTGAGTCTTGTTTTTTGTAGTGTGCCACTAATGCACATAGCCCAAGTCAGAGCTGGTTCTGGAGGTTCGTAGTTAAAAGGAATCCACTACTCAAGGTAACATGGTTACCCCAACTTCCCCCAACAACCCTTTTCTTACCGCGCTTTGGGACTGCATAAATGTTATGTAATTTAGCAACCTCTTGTATGAGTGCATAATTTTTACGCTACTGATTTAAAATTGTCATTTTGCACAGGGATGGAAAAGACCAGAATGGCGAAGCTTCCAGCAGCACCTCCTCTGCCGGCCTCCAAAGGAGGAAGCGGTTTTCTGTCATGCCAAACCTGGCAAAACCTCGGGCAGCCCCCACCCCAGCCCTCGCCCGCTCCTCCCCACGGATCCACAAGTCCCCTTTCAGAGGAGGCACTGAGCACCCTGCTCCAACCTCTTATGCTCCAGATCCTCCCAGCCAGCCAGATGCCGGACCCTCACAGGGCATGAGATCCCCAAGGAGGAGGCTCTCTGGAGATACTAGGCCTGCCAAAGAACAGCATAAACCCAGTGCCCTGTCCCCAGGCCCTGAGACCTCAACAACCCGTCTGAGGAAACATGCAGTGAATGAGTCATCCCAGTCACAACCGGTTCCACATGCAGCCAACAAGGAGGCAACATCCACACAGGTCACCAAACAAGAGCAGTGTATCATCCAGTCAGGAGTCTTGAAAATGGCTAAAGCGCCCTCAGTTCCATCAGAGAAGGTTCCATCATCGTCTCTTCCAGACAAAGAGAGTATCTCGATATCAGAGAGAGCTAATACCCTGGCAACCAGGTCGGTGTCAGGCGGTTTGGCCGGCCTTGATCCAGGAAAGTCCCGGCTTAGCAGGCTCCTCAATGACCCAGCTGACCTACAGAGACTCGCTAAGGCCCGGAAGCTCAGAGAATTGCTGAGACAGGAGATGAACAAAGAGAAGGTGAGATTAGTTTTAGTCGCACCAAGCAGTTGCTCCAGGACTGATTATTTCAGCATTCATCCCATTTATCTGCATGTCTGCCTCATCTTGTCTGGTTTGAGTTTAGCTTATTACTATGTGGCATTAACATGGTTCATACAAAGGGCTTGAGGTTCTTAAAGGGGAACAACGATGAAATTCTATAATTTGTCTATGTTCCTAATTCATTTTAAATGTAATCTTTTGACACTCGCTCATCAGTCAGCTCTCTTACTCAGGGAGAGCAGGGTAGAGCTAGCACCAGTGTTACGTCAACAGGTTATATAGGATTGTGCAGATTAATGCGCTTGATTCATAAATGCATAATTCTTCATATATAAATGTCAAAATTCTGGAATCCCAATTGCTTTTGGTACATTTTTTTCACTTTGCTCTGTCAATAATATATTCTCAATCTGAAAGGTATCAGTTTAAGAATATATAATTGATACACTGATGGTATGCTGTATTTCAAAACTATTGAAGTATGAATTTAGAAGACTGCGTTATTTGATATCTTATCAGCACTGCGAATGGAAAGAAGCATGCGATTTTGCTTTCCTTTCACGTCGGCATAGATGTAAGAAAAGTTATATTTGAGAACACACAACTGACATTTATCAGACAAAATGTGTGTTTTGTGTACCAAAAGCAATTTGGCATCCAGATATTTGGGTTTACTATGTGACAGAAAACATATTGAGAAAAATATATGACTAACACATATTGCGATAACAGCTATTTTTGTTTTTAAGCAAAGAAACATCCAAAGAATAAGTAGTGTGCTTGGGTCTGGACCTGTAGGTTAGTGTACATCAATTGCTAATGTATCTTTTTTATTTTTGTTAATATAGTGAAGTCATGTAGGCTATAGTTTATTATTTGCGATTCATGACAATTCCTTTGTAGTCAACTAGCTCGACATGGTGTTGCAAAGTTCTTACATATATGCTGCTGTCTGGAAAAGCCATCCTTTCTCAAACTCTGTGAAATGTTTTCATTGTGTGTGAGCAAGAGAGACCGAGAGAAAATCTCTACTGGAAACTAGCAGATATACAGTATAGGGGTAAAAACGATGCCCCTTACAAAAAAGGAATGCATATTTTAATTCCCAAGACATTGTTTTGGTTGTTTGGGCCCGGTTTGTTCAAGCAATGCACAAATTTGCTTTATGATGTTAGCTTGTCTGGGACAACAGTAGCTGGCTACCATACTGGCTTCTTAGTTCATCATTAAGTTATTTTCATGAACTGAATTTTTCCATTAAAAGAATAATTTGTATTAACATTGTGTCGCACGCATACATTTAAAAAAATTGGAATAGCAACAAGCCAACTTTGACGGGACAATTTGTTTATTCTTTAAGTACAAAATCAACATTTATTGCTGATTCCATTCATCATAAATCAGGGCTCAAAACTGTGACCAAAATGTCACAAATGTATCAGTGATTTATTTTCAGAATGTATTCAAACAATAATGTGTAATCTATGGTAATATTTTTCATAACATGCCAGACTGGCCTGAACGTTTCAACACATTGGCCCTCATTTATCAAACGTGCGTAGAAACCAGTGTAGATCTGAGCGCAGAAATCATCTTACGACGAGACTCACGTGTGATTTACAAAACTTTTGTATCACTCCAATTCCAGCATACGAATGAGCGGCTGTTGATAAATCAGATGGTTGAAAACAATCATAATTTAAATAACACTCCCACAAATATGCATGGATTAGAGGCCTCACCCTTAGAATTTACGACATGGATAAGCGAAATCCAGCAAAGAAAATGATTTTCTCTGAGATAAAATAAAGGTGCTCAGGACTCAGGTGCAGGCCAACCGCTTGGTTTTATTTTGAAGCTTAAAATCAGGCTTTGATTGTTCAAGTAAAATGCGGTGTTGACTGAGGTTACTGCTAGTCATTGAAAGCGATTAACGAGAACCTAAAGTGTATTTCAAATAAATTAATTATTTTCACTAAACATTCCACGTTGTAGTTTTTAAGTAGCTTTCTTACCCAATATAGCACTTACTATATTAGACGCTCAGAATAAGATCCTGTCTCCTTCGTATAGCCCCCAATGGTGGCTGATGTGGCCTCTGATCTTCATTGAATGGCACCGTTTTCCAGCGCAATATCGTGGAGAACCGCGCATGCCATAATTATGTTACAGGCCTGCTCTGGTGTGTATAGCAGTCCCCCACCCCACCCTGCGTACCCAAGACAGAGCCACCTGCCCTTGAGCAAACCTATACATTACTCTGTGGTTCGTGTGCGTGTGTGCGCACTGTTGAACCTGCGTTCCTGCTTGTTTTGGGATTTGCAATCGGTGTTAGGTACTCAGTCAGGGCATAATCTTTTTCACCGGGAGGAATCACATCCAACCGTTTCACCAAAGAACTACGTAGAACTATTATAATAATTGTACGAGGGCGTAACTCACAGAGGAGATGACTCCAGCCATGCAGTGCGCCCTGTTGCCTTGTTCCAATGCTGCAGTTTAGAAAAATAAAGACGCGCGTCCCACCCGGCCACCGGGCTACCATATTCAGAACAAACATCCTGGCATCACATAAGATCAGAACGTTGATTGAATTAAAGTTTTTGCGATCGATAAATGCTTAATCTTTCATGGATGGTGGCTACAGATGCAGTACAATCAATCGCCCAATTCGCCCCAATTGGAAACCCAGCAATCTCATAAAATTGTCTTTTAATCATAGTTTGAATATACCAGAAAGGGACTTCATAGCCGCCAAAACTGCTGGCATACTTCGACTATTGTTGGCTGTGATATATACCAGACCTGTCCCTGATCTCTCGCTGAAAGGTCCCAATGTAGAGAGCACGAATTAAGGTCCTCCAGATCTGCCATCGCTTCGACTACAGGACTGCCAAAGCGCTTGTTTAAATAAAATATATATTATTTGATTGAAATTGTTGTTTGCCTAATTTCTGCCCTCATGTTATAGGCCACCGCGAAGTGAAAGGGAAAAAATAAACCACTTAATAGCAATGTGCTATATATAATTAATTCGTAATTCTGAAATGTAATTTGCAACATGGGGTCGTTGCGATGCAGACATATTCATCAATGAATGCTGGTTCAACAATTCACTGAACCGGGTGGTTATACCATGAACACCACTAGTCACACTAGAGAATTTGCGTACACGAAGTCAGACCAGACATGAGATTTTATCGCAGCCTACGATCACGTTCAAATTGATAAATCCCTTGTCTTGCTTAGGAATCAGCATACGCCCGTCGTAAGCCTGTTTTAGGTCATATGCACGTTTCATAAATGAGGGCCATTGTGTTGTCCTCAGTCTTCACTCCTCACTGATTATAGTCGGCATTACCAAAGTGTGCTGGGCACAACCTTCCGCGATTGGAAAATATGTCTTGAAACAAGAAGGCTGTTTTGCCAGCATCAGGCCAATTCATTTCATTAGTTTGAATGACTACATAGAGTGAGTACATATATTTGGGAATAACTGTGTTTTATATGGATGGCAGTGGGTTAAACCTACATTCCACCCAGTAGTGTAGACGGTAAATGCATGTAAATGCCATTAAAGCACCTGTTTTAGAGGTGAAATGGCATTTACTCACATTTTCATTTAGTTAATTAATATTTACCGAAATGCGTTCCCAGCATTTGTCATTGCTAAAAACATTATTATTCTTAATCTAAATTCCAAACGCATCAAGCCTAAATTAAAACATGAGGAATCACAAGGGCATTTCTCCCCTGCATGTGCTGAGTTTGCCTCACAAACACCATTCTCCCGAGTCGGCGCTCCAGACTGACATTACATCTAGCAGATCACAGATGTTGGTAAAGACGTAGCAGACAATGTGCCAGACAAAAATAACTATTTGCCAACTACTGCATCTGTTCTAGAAAAATAAATATTAATTCCAAACTGATTCTTGGATAATGAGTGTTTAAAATGGTAAATAATAGGTGCTGATATTTCAGTCAGGTGCTAATTTATCTATCTAGCTCAACAGTCAGTCAGTAGCAAGCCAGCCAGCGTAGCTCAATCTATGCAAGAGCTCTGGTTATCTACTGTACGGCAAAAGTACCTTTATAACTAGCAAAATGTAGCTAGTAGATTGTATGTATTTAATAAAATAATGATATAATTGTGGTGAAAGACACACTGTAAGCCCTTGCTCATGCCCATAAATATATAATTTCAAACAATGCTTTACTGTCATAAAGTTGTAGGGATGAGATGAGGAAGGGAGACCAACGCAGAGTTATTTCATTTATTTTTGAAGAACACATTGAAAATAATGAACCTAGACCCAAAACAAAGCAATCTGCATTTCTACAGGCTACAAAACACTCAGTCCATTAACATGAACCAAACGGTATGAGCAAATCACATCCTCTACATATAGTGTTACCTCTTTTTTACATATACTCATATTTACGTAACACAGTATATGATAAAATTACATAGTTTGTCTATCTAGGTTTACCTTTTCAGAACAAGTACTCATAACGGAGAATATCAGCGGCAGTGTTCAGGAAGAGTTCTTGTAGAATCTAACAGAAAGGAGAAATCCAACATTAACAGGGGTTACAACCCACAATAATGCGCACCACCTTTTGGAACATGGAGTCTCTATATAGCCTACTTGATTACTAACCACCAAACGGTGCACAGGATTAATCACCTATAACCAACCAGGTCTTTTGTGTAAATAGGATAATCAAGAGTCACAGTACAATTAACCCTGTGTCCAGAAGGTGGTGCCTCAGTCCCACAAATAACCCCAAATGTCCATATACATAAACCAAATAAACAGTCATCATAACACATCAATGCCATGACATTCAAATAAAGTCCTGAGATGATGTGACATTTACTAAGAAAAATGCAAAGAAGAGGCAGGAAGAGACCAAGAGGGGAAACCGGTTAGTGCTTTGGTAGTGCAAATAATATAATTTGTTGATAGTACATACCTTCATATCGTTGTGTAAGCCATTGAAGTAATTTGCAATACATATTCGCAGTGGTTCTCATATGAGGTATGCAGTAAAATATGACATATTTCAATATGCATATTTTCAAAGGGCTGAGGGCTTATGTAGGATTGGTAATGAGGAGTGATGAGGTTAATGTGCACAGCAGAGGTAGGGTGCGTTGGATTATGTGGCTCTGCCTTGCCGGTAGGGGGCATTTGGGCTGATGGCCTTACTAGGGCGGTGACACCAAATTCCACAAGTAAGAAAGAGCTGAGTCATGTCAGCCCATCTGTGCTTTCTACAGCAATTAGCAACTACACTGCGGTCCAAATTATTATGCAAATCGGAATTAAGTGTCAAACATGTATATGTAAATATTTTTTCAATCAAACTCATGGATGGTATTATGTCTCTGGGTTCTTTGGATCACTGAAATCAATCTCTGACACCTGTAAAATGTAGTTTGCCAGGTATGCCCAGTTAAAGGAAAACTACTTAAGAAGGATGTTCCACATTATTAAGCAGGCCACAGGTTTCAAGCGATTTGCGAAAGAAAAAGGATCTCTCTGCTGCGGAAATGCATCAAATACTGCAATGCCTTAGACAAGGTATGAAAACATTAGATAATTCACAAAAACTTAAGCGTTTTCATCGTACTGTGAAGAGATTTGTGGCTGATTCAGAGCACAGACAGTTTTGTGCAGATAAAGGCATAATGAGGAAGATTACTGACAGACAAATTCATCGGATTAAGAGAGCAGCTGCTAAAATGGCATTACAAAGCAGCAAACAGCTATTTGAAGCTGCTGGTGCCTCTGGAGTCCCACAAACATCAAGGTGTAGGATCCTCCAGAGGCTTGCAGTTGTGCATAAACCTACTATTAGGCCACCCCTTAACAATGCTCACAAGCAGAAACGGTTGCAGTGGACCCAGATATACATGAAGACTAACTTTCAAACAGTCTTGTATATTAATGAGTGCCGTGCAACCCTGGATGGTCCAGATGAATGGAGTAGTGTATTGTTGGTGGATTGCCACCATGTCCCAATAAGGCTGCGACATCAGCAACGAGGTGGCGGAGTCATGTTTTGGGCCGGAATCATGGGGAGAGAGCTGGTAGGCCCCTTTAGGGTGCCTAAAGGTGTGAAAATGACCTCGGCAAAGTATATATTGTGTTTCTGACTGACCACTTTCTTCCATGGTACAAAAAGAAGAACCGTGCCTTCCATAAAAAAATAATTGTCTGTGAAATGGCTGCCTGTGTCGCTGTGTGTAGGGGGAAGGGGACACACTTTATTGATTGCAAGATGATGACTGTGTGTTCGGCCTGCCATCTGTTGCTCTCTCCTTTGCTCTCCTGGCTTCTGCTCTACACAGTAGCCTCTGCTCTTGGCCACAAGAGCTAATTTTTGAAATATCCGCTCATTAAGAAAAGCATCTTCATCTTATGCTACTATTCCTCCTCCGAAGATGGCGCTAATAAACGCCTGCTCTGTGGTGAAAAAAACATTTGTATTAAATGACTTCTACTCTTCACTCAAGCTTGACTTTATGTTCATCACAGAATCCTTGATAAAGGTTGGCGACTTGACTCCCTTCTCAGAACTGGTTTCACCAACCTCTACATTTTTTAATTCTCCTCTTATGAGTGTACATGGGGGTCAGATCATAACCATTTTAAGTTACTCTCTCTCATCACGGTGCCGTCTTGTCCATATAGCAACTTCATCCAGCTTTGAAGCTCAACTCCTCCACCTAGACTGGAACGGTCCTGTATGTCTAGGGGTGATCTATCGCCACCCTCACTCTAATAGGGATTTTATTCCGCATTCTACTGAGTTTATCGGCAATATTGCCACAAACTATGACCGCTTTCTATTGGTGGGCGATTTAAATATTCACGTGTGCTGTCTCTCAAATCCCTTGGCGCAGGAGTTTATTAATCTAATAGCTGCTTTTAATCTATCACAGTGGATTAAAAACTCCACTCATATCCAGGTCCACACATTGGATCTCGTACTATCCTATGGGCTTGATGTCACTGACATTGTTTTTTCAGATTCTCTGCTTTCCGTTCATAAACCGATTTTATTCTCTCTGTCTCTTCCAGGGCTCTCCCAGCTCACTTTTCCACCTATTACATTGTCGCGGTTCTACTCTTCACAGTTTAGCACTAATTTCAATCTGCGCTTTACTGAACTATGCTCACATTTGCACCTAGAACAACCATTACCAGATCTGGATGTGGATCAACATCTCAGCCTTTTAAACTCTGCTTGGCTCAAGGTTGTAATTGTAACTGCTCCCCTAAAGCCTCACAAGTGCAAACCAAAATATGAAATGTGGCATAGCTCTAACACTCGACACCAAAGACAAATCTGTAGAAAGGCTGAACGCAAATGGAAATGGGACAGGCTACAGGTCTCACTCCACATGTTCAAAGACTCTCACTGCATACCAGAATGCTGCAAAGTCTGCGAAAGCATCTTATTTCTCAAATTTAATTGAATCTAACCACTCTAACCCCAAAGTCCTGTTTTCAGTCATTCAATCTATTATAAACTCTACTGTTAACACATTCTCTGTTGACTCAGAAGCTCTATGTGAAGACTTCCTAAGATTTGTTATTAACAAAATCGCTAAATTCCGACTTAGTGTCTGTCTTAATTTATCTGTTCCTCCAATCTCAACACCTGTTTCGGGCTTTTGGGAGGTTTTTGATCCTATCAACCTGGAGTTACTGAAGGACATGATTGTCAAGCTCAAACTGTCATTCTGTCCTATTGATATTATCCACCCAAGATATTTAAAACTTACCATACCTGGCCTGATTGAATTATATCTTTTATCAAGATAACAAGAGTCTTAAAACGGGTTCCGTTCCTGCCTATCTTAAAGTGACACCGGTCACACCACTGCTTAAGAAGCCTTCACTAGATCCCTCTGTTTTAAAAAAATGTACCTTTTTCTTTCATTTCTAAACTATTAGAGAAAACTGTGCTAGATCAACTCCAACAATTTCTGTCAAATAATTGTGTTTTTGAGGTTTTTCAAGCTGGTTTTAGGTCTGCCCACAGCACTGAGTCCGCCCTCCTGAGAGTGCTAAATTATATTTATGTCTACTGATTCCGGAGACACCGTTGTCCTTGTTCTCCTAGATGTCTTGGCAGCTTTTGATACCATTGACCACCCTACTCTCCTAGCTAGACTAGAGTCCTCGTGAATTTAAAGCCCGATTCACACCGGGTCCGGCAAACTGGTTGCATTGCGGCGGAAGTCCATTCATTTCAATAGGAAGCAATGCGCACCGCTGCGACTAATCTACCGGAACCGGCAAAATGTGGATGCGGTGCGGCGGGTGTGTCGCAAGAGTTGAAATAATCCAACTTTTGCGGTGCTTCGCCGTACGGTGCCAGAACCGGAAGTTGATTTACCTCCGAGAAAGAACTAATATGTCGCTTTCATCTATGGGTGTATAAGATTGCAAGACAAGCTTTGACAGCTCAGTAGATAGTTTTCGTATTGTCAATTAATACTAAACTGAAAACAGCTCCTGTCAGTCGCCTTGCTGGAGATGGACAGTTGTATGCAATGTTGCCCACCATCTCGTAGATGCGGAAGATTGATTACGATGTTGATTGCAGTG
>JACXGM010015937.1:6173-20992 GCA_016801145.1 Umbra pygmaea
GAGAGAGAGAGAGAGAGAGAGAGAGAGAGAGAGAGAGAGAGAGAGAGAGATGGTGAGTGGTGGCTCGGCAGCAGCGCCCACTGATGCTGACACCGAGAACATAATAAAGGCCAAGTTTCACAGAGTGAATGTCACAGAGTGTATGTCACAGAGTGTATGTCACAGAGTGAATGTCACAGAGTGAATGTCACAGAGTGAATGTCACAGAGTGAATGTCACAGAGTGAATGTCACAGAGTGAATGTCAAATCAACTCCTAGAGGAACATACCTTCAGAGGCCATGGAGAGAGACGGAAATGTATTGCATCCACATTTTCATTAACATTTGAAAGCCCTATTTTTCCAGGCGGTATGTTAATTAATGGACAGTTGGTAAATGGTGTGATTCGATCGAGATGCCAGCCGTGTCTACTGTAATTGAGCTATTCTGTAATAGCTATTCTGAGCTATTCTGTATTATTATTATTACTATTGTCATTACTATTTTAAAATTCTTATATTGTTGTAATTCTTGTTTTTAAGCCCACTGCATAGAATCGCCGAGCCATGTCAAAAAGAATTTCTCTGCATAGGATGATGTATGTTATTCAATGCATATGATAAATAAACCACTTTGACTTTGACTTTGACTTCTCATCAACAGAAAGATACAGTATACAGCTACAGAAACATATTCAAGTGTAAAATGTGTTTGTTCCAAAACATTCTATAGTGCGTGCCCTCCAAAAAATCCTCCCCCCGCTTTCACCCTGCTCATACCAGGACAATCAAAGCTTGAACAAATGAAAACTATTGACAAGTCAAAATGGCTGAAGCTAAATGAGGTCGAAATGTCCCCAAAGGAATATCTACACGATTCGGGAAAAAATATCAATTCCGATTTTTTAGCTATCATGATTATCTGCCATTGTTTTTTCTCACAAAGTGTAATGTTTATTGTACACATGAACCATGATAAAAAAAAACAAATTGGCAGTACCAAACATAGATTTTATTTGGCACCTATAGCACATTGCTCATCACCACAAGCCTGTAAACATAGAGGCTTCAATGAATAAAGAGAATCAAGTACATACTGGCCACTTAAGTACAGTAGGCTAACAAAAATTGTGACATATAACACATTGAACAAAATATGGCCCTGATACAGGCTATATCTGAACTCTTTCAATATGTCTTTCCAAAAAAAGATTTTTATGAGAATCATAAAAGTCATTTAAAAATTGAATCGTGAACAGGGGTGAATCGAGATCGTGATTTTATAACGATTTATCGTGCAGGCCTAATTTCCTCCCAGAAATATACTGCATGTCCAATTGATTGAACACACATACAACTTCCACAGTATTATATACATACATCAACAAACAGTCAACAAGTGCGTTGCAGCTTTTATCCTCACTTTTAGTTTGTCTGTCTTGGCATGTGTGAGAGTTTGTTTGCTTTGTGTGTGTTTTGAAAGTACACTCACACCTTGTCAGCAGTGTGGACAGCATGTTATGAGCTGGGTTGGGACAATAACATCAGCAGTTAGACTGAGTAATTTCAGATATTAAATAGACAATTGAAAGAAAAAACATACTTTTCATCACATACTATCAGCTATAAATATATTTCGTATTCAATATTACCACCCACATTGTGGCTCAAATGTCAAAACAATCAGCTTTGTTGGAGACCTTACAGTAACCGAAAGCAAACTAATAAATGTCAACACGATAAACATCCCTACCCTACACTCCCACCGTGCTTTCATTTCATTATGGCAGTGACCTGAAACGCTGACGATTTAACATCAGTGAGGGAGAGCTCTAAACTAAAAGTAGCAAGACTTCATCTAACTTGGGTCTTAGTATATTTAAAGGTATTCTTTAGTTGTGAGTCAGGAGTGAGGCAGTCAAAGGAGTAAGGCAGTCAAACTGCTGTTTTAATGTAGATGTTTATTGTAGAGAGCATTTTACACCACCATGCAGGTTTTTTGTCCTCCATTCTACTTCCTGTACTTCATTGGCCATGTCTCTGACAGTGATGAGGCTGGAGAGGTTGGTTAGTTACAGAGACTGATACTCAGGCTGGGCTTCATCTGCAGTCATGCTGAATTATTGATTTGATTTTCATCACAGTTCTTCACTGGTAAAATATTAACCACAAACTCATCTGACATTCCTGAGCTATTCAACAGCTCTGTTCCTCTCTGGACTCAGTGCATTAATCACCTGAATAAGTAAGCTGGGACTCGTTTTTATGCGAGTGTACTGTACTTAATCATGTCTAGGACTTAAAGAGCATCTGGGGATGTCAGCATGATGTGGGCTCTAACCCTGAAATAAGCAGGGAATTATCTATTTATCTTCATGCTAAATTTGCAAATTTAAACATCCATTTACAGTAGTTAATCTTTCCATCTACTATTTATCAATGAAAAATTGTGATTTGCAAGAGTGTCCTACTAAATATAAAAATAAACTCTCCTTCAAGGCTAAACTATCAGCCAACACTACTTCTCTCTTTCAGTAACGATGGCTGGGTGAGTTTGCTCCACAGCCACACTGTGGATGTTGTGAAATGGTCTGTCAGTTGGAAACAGCAGCTCACCATTAATCACGAACAGATGATCCAGCCACGCTGAAAGCTCTGGACTGACAAGTGTCACTTTGCATGCTGTGTAAAACCCCTAAGGAGAATCCTCAAGCTACTCTTTTCGTTCTAACTTGTCCATAGCGTGTCAGTTTAACACTCGTCAAAGGCCTCTTTGCTGACATACTGTATATACTACACTTAATCTAATTAATCAAGTTATCTTTAAAAGTAAGCGTTAAGGGAGCAGTCTACAAAAAGCTGCAATTATGTATGAATAATTTAGTTAATAAAATCATTGACCAAGAAATAGACTTATAAAGGCTCCCAAGACTAGGCGTCTTGGAAGAAATCTACCCTGCGTCTAATATACGGTATGTTATTTTCATATTAGTGACTCACCTTATACATAATACAATCACAAAATGATCTGTCTATAACTGTTCTGTACTGTGTAACTTGTTTGATGTCCTATGTACCCAAGGAAGAGTTATTACTGCAAATTAAATTGCTTATTGAAAAATAGAAACAATGAATAATCTATATAGACTGGTAGAAAATAAGTCATACGTTCATAACAGATCGGCCCTTGGTTATGGAGAACAACTCTAAAATTACCCCCAAACAAAGATAAAATTGAACAAAATATCTTTAATAGATGTAAACATTTGTACACATAACAGCTCAAAGGGAACATAATCACATGCTGTAAATTAAAAAGAGCATCAGAATAATTTGATATATACAGGTTGTACAGTATAAGGAGAAGCTTGGGGTCTCTGTGATACAACTGACTGTAAACAGATGGTTTACTAAGTCATCTAAATATATAAGGGGGTCTGGCCAGGTTAGACTACAGGTGACAGCAGTTGGCAATAAAGAATCTTTATGTTGTGACATACAGTACCAAGTTCATCTACAGAGAGTAGAAAAGGTTTAAATAATGTCTGGCACTGGAGGCTTAATATCAAGCTGTGGATCAAGATCTAGTATAGTATGCAATGCATTACATGTTTTCATCACTAGGTGGCACTGTGGATCCAATACAGCAGGCAGGTAGAGAAAAACAATACTAAAACTTCAGTAGGATAACAAATAGCGATAAAAATGATCAAATAGCATCACTTACAAGTTGACCCAACGGTAAAGGTTTTCTTGTAGGTGTTCATCCAGTTGGTACAGTCTTGACCAAGTGCATCCCATTATAATACCATCATGAAGAGAGGTCACCCCATAGTGATGGAAAAAGCAGTAAAACAATATAAGGTGTTTTTCAGTGGTTGCATTTCTGTACATTTACAAATGAAAATGTTGAACAGCTTAAGGACATAATGAATTTTCAAGCTTATAATTGTCTTTATGGCACCCATATTATTTCACTTGAAAACTGTTTACATGGCGTGTGCATTACTTTTCCTCAGTTATCATGGTGTAGTTGTATGTGAGGTATACTCAACCTTATTCCATATTTCTTCCATTCCCACAAGTAACCTCTAAAGAGAGGCATTACAGAGAGGCACTTGACCATACAATACAAATATTACACTGTGTATATCAAATATACACAGATCAGCCATAACATTATGATCATCTGCCTAATATTGTGTAGGTCTCCGTTTTGCCACCAAAACAGCAGCCCCATATGTAACAAACTATGATGCACTGTGTTCTGACACCTTTTTATCAGAACCAGCATTAACTTTTTTTTACAGTAGCTCTGCAACTCATTGATCTGTTGGATCTGTTGGATCGGACAACACGATCCAGCCTTCGCTCCCCACATGCAACAATGAGCCTTGGCTGCCCATGACCCTGTTGCCGTTTCACCGCTTTTCCTTCCTTGGACCACTTTTGATAGGTACTGACCACTGCAGACCGGGAACATGTTAATGCTGGTTCTGATAGAAAGCTGTCAGAACACAGTGCATCATAGTTTGTTGCATATGGGGCTGTTGTTTTGGCTGCAAAAGAGAGACCTACACAATAATTAGGCAGGTGGTCGTAACGTTATGGCTGAACGGTGTATCTCTTTTATGCATATATCCAACAGCAAAGAGACTGCCTATCTATACCAATGCAGACTAAAAGATGACAGGGTTCATTCTAAGCAGACAAGTGATAGCCCTCACATAGTTCTCCAAACAAAACAAGAGCTGATTTTTCTCAAATCTTCAATCTGCAACTTCCACATGTGCATCCTGCAGTGAACCTGTTACCAAACTCAGAGACACTGTGTGTCTAGCTCATTCACAAGCAGCTTCTCCTTAACCTGAACTCTGAATGGAAAACAATGCAACACGACTGAACAATTGTGTGACTTAAAAAGCCCAGGACAATCCTCTAGAAGACAGTTGGTTTCACAGTGGAGAGGAGTCGGGTATGAAGGTGCAGGATCTGCTGATCACCACCTTCATCAGGGTCCACGTAGCCCAGGGAGGTTATTACGCCTCTGGCAGCATGCAGGGACACTACAGTAACATGGCAGCCATTCCTGACGAAGGGTCTGCATGCTGGTCATATCTCCATGTCTCTAAATCTCCTCCTTCCCTAAACAGTCCAAATGTACAGGTCTACTGATGAATGGTGGAAGGCCAGTTCGAGACGCCGTTGCTGAAGATGCATACCCATTCGGTCCACTGTGAATTGGGCAAATTCAATACCAGAATCACGCAGTTCACGTTCCGGTCCTGTGGTTCTGAGCACCCATAATGTGAATCTGTTGGGTTTGTCGTGGTCGAACGTGTTCTCATTTGTGGCGCGTAGGAGTCAGTTCATGTCGATGGTGTTGAAGACCCACTCAGTGAACTTCTTGAGCTTGGCCGAGGCGCCGTACGACTCCTCCTGGAGACGCTGGTTGTCCTCTCGCAGGCTTTGGATCTGCGCCTGCAGGGAGGCCTTGGCATCCTTCTCCTGGGGAGGGGGACACAGTGTTAAGACAGTGAATGCTATCGCTACACTCCAGTACTCAGCCGTAGATGGTAGCTAAAACATAGATGTGCATCGGTAAGTGCAGATGACAGAGGACCGCTGCTAATAGATTTGTTATTTCTTACTTCTGTAAGGCCAGCAGGTTTAGTAAGATGTCAGTAGTCAAGTAGAGTTGGCTGGCTATGGTTGTGTCCTGTCTCACCTTATTAAGGTTGTCCTGAAGTAGCTTTACCATGGACTCCAGCTGGCTTACTTTCCCCAACAGACTGGCTGGGTTCTCCCTGTGGGTGGGAAACACTGTGAAACTACAACAAGACTAGCATGACTTGGCGTTTATTGTCTTAATATAGTTGAAGACATAGGTCTTCAACACTCTTCCCTGGGACCCAGAGACCTTTTCACAGTTTTGTTGTAGCTCTAAACAGACGCACCTGATTAGGCTTGTCAGCTATTCATCGATCCGTTATTTAATCAATCAGGTGTGCCTGCTCAGGTTTTCAATGAAACTGTGGAATGTCTGGGGGTAAAGAGGAAGAGAGTTGAAGAGCTATGGTCCAAGCTAAAATTCTACACCCTAGGAGAAGGGCCACCTGAGCTCACAAATAAACCTCTGGCCCTACTAGGATGGGCATAATATGAATGTGAGAGGGTTTTACCCAGGCGAGGGGTGTTTCTGCGTAGCGGACTGGGGCTCAACCTGCTGGGGGCTGGTTTGGGTCACCTCTGGCCTCATGCTTCCATCACTAACAGATAACAGTCTCTGAACTGCAGACAAGAGAAAAAAAGGTCATCCTTAGTCCTGAGGCAGCAGCCGTAGGAAACTTCCATCTCAGTCTGCGTACCCTCAAACGCCTTGGCAGCATCTACCAAGTTGGACCAGTCCAAAGCGAGATCAGGTCCAGAGTTAGGGAGGGGCATGAGGCCTGGGTCTACCAGCTGTGGATTTTTCCCCTCCTGGTCCTGCCTGGATGCCTCACATAGATCACCTGCAGGAGAGGACTGTCAGCAGGTTCCAACAGAGCCACCATGCATCGGCCCAATAAAGCACTTGATTACCAGTTATACGACACGTTAGCCAGTGGTTACCCACACTCGTTGCATAACAAGGAAAACCCTCTCGGATAAACAGCTCCAGCACCTTGTTTCAGATGGAGCCCACGTAGAATAATCAGGCATCGAATTTACCCAAGAAAAACCTGCAGGATCATTTGATCTCACCCAGAGACTTGTGTGATGGTCGCCTGGGTGGTGCGTGGTGGGAGGTGGGCGAGCGTGGTATGGTGGAGCAACTGAACAGCAGGTCGTTGGGAGGGTCTCTGTGGCCGGCGCACGAGGGCTCCCGCTGCCCACCGTAGATGCTCTCATCGGACAGGGTCCTCTGCAGGGAGCGTCGGCCAGGAGCTTGAATGGGGAACGAGGGCTGGATAGAGAGATGGAGAAGAGTATCAGCGTGAGGCGTCTGACTGACACCGTCCGCTCAGCCCTTAGCTTGCTTCGTATTTACCATTGCGCACTGCCAGAGGGAGTTTGGATTCTGCTCATAACAACTATTTTGGATTATATATCTAATGTAAATGGGATTTCCCACAATCATTCCAATAATAATATACATGGTGACATTGCTTTGGTACTACCTTCATGTTGCCACGTACCTTCTGGTCCTGAAAGGAGGGAGGGGGGCTGTCGAGGGTGATGAGTTTCTTTAGGTCCTCCTGCAGGCTTGACTTGGTGACCCGCTGGGGCGACTGGGCCCTGAGCTGGGCTCTGAGCTGTGGCTGGCCGCCTAGCAACCCATCGCTCTGGTGACGTCTGAGAAAGAGTAAACAATGAACTGTAGTTCCCTGATCCACCACAGGGTGGAGGTGTTGCATTGGTTAAAAAAACAAAAACACAAGTGAGGTGGGAAAGGCATCTCCTTACTGTCGAGCCAAACCCTAAACTCTAACATCAACAATCTAGAACAGTAGGACTTGTTTCTGTAGGGAAAGAAGGGCCTTTCCAACTGGATCTACACCCCACCCCACTTTCACTTCTCAACAAACACGTGACTATTCCGCATTCCTCATCTACTGTCACCCGTGCTCACTTGCGGGTGTTGCCAAAGTCCACAGGGTTGATGGTGCCTCCGGGCTTCTTCCAGCCAATCAGGTACTTGGAGGTTGCTCCCTGGCGGGGGTAGAAGCTCTTGGGGCCTCCTGGGGAGAGAGGTGTCTGGGAGGTTGGGGAGCTGGCCATGGCTGACTCCTCCTGGGAGGAGATGGAGCTGCAGCATGGACCCATTTGGCTGCCAGAGTGTCCTGAGCTCAGTGTGCTGGGGTGAAAAACACAGGAACATGGGTGAACCTGTAGTACTAGTTTACAATAGGAGAACTTTCAGCCACATATACTAGACTTGTGGGTCTCTATTCATACTTTGTAGTCATGTGATTTCCATGGATACCTGGAGAGAAACGCCGATAAAATGGTGAAGAACAGTGGCCAGCCAGGTTTAAATGTCCCGGTTTACACCAACCAATATGAAATTGTCCCGGTTGTCAGAGATTACATAGCCGATGTGGTCTTATTATAGCCCAATCATTAACTAAACGCATGTAGAGAGACAAATAAAGTGTGTGTGTGCGTGTGTCAGTAAATTTTCTATCAAATTAGATTACATTTTGTGTGTGTGTGTTGTTGGTTAGAATAAGCACACTGGTAATACTTTACCGTAAGGGTACATGAATTATCATGAATTCATGCATGAATTTATTGATGTATGTATTATTAATACTATCTGGCATGTCGTTTTTCACCTTAAAACACCACATTTTGTATGGTAAAACTGGTGACATCACCTAGCTAACTAGGTTTCGATGCTAGGAAAATGATGTTGTTCCCCGCCAGCCAGTAGTTGTGACGTCACGTGCAAAGTATGAATAGAATAGCTGCAACTTTTCATGTGGCCTCTCGAGGTAGCGTGCGACAAGTTTTCGAAAGAGCCCACCTGGAGCTTGGCAAATGTAAATGCAATTGTTCAGAAATGTCTTCAAAAATGTGACATGACAATGTAAATACAAACACTATGAAATTAGACTCAAGTGTCCCGTTTATAACACATGGTCACATGGCTGAAGGCTTGGTGTATGAATCAGGCAGAAAGACATTGAGTCAGTCAGTTACTATTTGATTTGACTGTTAGAATAGGCTAAAGATGTGACCTAATAGATAAGATACATCGGTGCCAAAAGCTGTAGTTCTGTTCTGCAAATTCCCCAAAACTACTGTAGATACCTAATACCTAATTTAACTAGCTATTGTGTGTCATTGTACTGACACTAAAATACAATTTTGTATTACATGTCTACAATATGATTAGCCCTCTGTCTGTAAGCTCATTTCAAAACTTTGACAAAAAAATACGGTTCTTTTGAATACTTTCCCTCACACACTCCAACTCCGATATCTCCATATCTGAGTCATCTCTGATATCTCCAAATCTGAGACGGGAATGACAATGTATAAATAATAAGAAATAGAGCACAGTGTCCTTGGATTTCTTCCATTTTTAAATTTCAAACACACTTTCTCCCTAGTCTGACATGAAAGCCAGCGTCTGCCTGCTCCTCACAAAAGCAGTGAGCTCAATATAACAAAGTCACTAGTCGATGGTGCTGGAGGTATTTCAGGGCCACTGAGGAGAAGCTGAGTAGAACGAAAGCCTCTTTTGCCAGAAAGGAGCTGTGGTTTAGGAGTGTTAACAGTGCTGAGCTCTCATATTCAACATTCCTCAGTCTTTCAAGTACTTGCTTTCTCCCACTGAGAACTTGGCAATCGTAAGCATAAACAAAAACACACACACACACGCCTGTGCATCAACACACACATATCCAGCAGGCCGCTGCCTGCTACTTCTCTCGCAGCCAAACGGCAAGGCTGAAGAGTTTTCCATCTGGGACAATAGGGGGTATATATGGAACACAATGCATCACTGTCTGCCTATTGAAAAATGTATACATGAGAGGAAATATAAATGCTGCTATATTGCTGAGTGGAATGGAACTGAGGGAGGCATAGTCAGGCACACCTGGAGTGGGAAGCAGCATCACTGAGGGTGTAGGATCCGCTATCTGGGGCTGGGGGGAACACAGGGGTGCTTTGGGCCGGGTCTTCGCTGCTCCCTGGGGGACCGGGCGAGTCTTGGACTGGGAGGGATTTATCCGGGGCCCGCCTCTCTTTGGCCCTGGAGCCCCCCGACCCTGTGGCTCCGTACGAGGTGGCGTCGATGCCACTGTCCGTGGACGCTGCCTGCAGGTAGCCGTTGAGCTCTGAGTCGAGCCGTGCCCCTGTCTTGCTGGAGCCGATCTCATACCACTTCTCATCACTGTGGGCGGAGCTAGACGCATTACTGGATAATGTGTTGCTGCCTGATTGGCTGGAGGAGTAGGAAGCTTCCACCTTTAAAAACAGATACCTTAATGTCACTTAATGCCTGAGTCTGTCAATAATGGGTTCATATCTGAGTCTATTAATTATTTGTTCATATCTGAGTCTGCTAATAATATGTTCATATCTGAGTCTGTTATTAATGTGTTCATATCTGAGCCTGTTAATAAAGAGCTCATATCTGAGCCTGTTAATGTTTTCATATTTGAGTCTGTTAATAATGTGTTCATATCTGAGTCTGTTATTAATGTGTTCATATCTGAGGCTGTTAATAATGTGTTCATATCTGAGGCTGTTAATAATGTGTTCATATCTGAGGCTGTTAATAATGTGTTCATATCTGAGGCTGTTAATAATGTGTTCATATCTGAGGCTGTTAATAATGTGTTCATATCTGAGGCTGTTAATAATGTGTTCATATCTGAGGCTGTTAATAATGTGCTCATATCTGAGGCTGTTAATAATGTGTTCATATTTATGTCTGCTGGATCACCTTGATGTTCTTGTTGGGGGACAAATGATCCCCCTGCTCTTGCAGCTGGAGACGTGGTACTGCAGCCTTGGAGACAAAAGGTTCTGCGAGAGACAGACAGTGTCACTCTCCTCATGTGTATCATCCAAAACATCTCAGATGTCATGTAGAGTTAGTCACGTCCCTGATACTCATTATGTGTATCATCCAAAACATCTCAGATGTCATGTAGAGTTAGTCAGGTCCCTGACACCCATCATGTGTATCAATCAAAATATCTCAGATGTCATGTAGAGTTAGTCACATACCGGAAACTCATCATGCGTATCAATCAAAACATCTCAGATGTCATGTAGATTTAGTCACGTCCCTGACACTCATCATGTGTATCAATCAAAACATCTCAGATGTCATGTAGAGTTAGTCACGTCCCTGATACTCATCATGTGTATCAATCAAAACATCTCAGATGTCATGTAGAGTTAGTCACGTCCCTGATACTCATCATGTGTATCAATCAAAACATCTCAGATGTCATGTAGAGTTAGTCACGTCCCTGATACTCATCATGTGTATCAATCAAAACATCTCAGATGTCATGTAGAGTTAGTCACGACCCTGACACTCATCCTGTGTATCAATCAAAACATCTCAGATGTCATGTAGAGTTAGTCACGTCCCTGACACTCATCACATGTATCAATCAAACATTTTAGATGTCATGTAGAAATTGTCACATCCCTGAAACTCATCACGTGTATCAATCAAAACATCTCAGATGTCATGTAGAGTTAGTCACGTCCTTGACACTCATCATGTGTATCAATCAAAACATCTCAGATGTCATGTAGTGTTAGTCACGTCCCTGATACTCATCGTGTGTATCAATCAAAACATCTCAGATGTCATGTAGAGTTAGTCACATACCTGAAACTCATCATGTGTATCAATCAAAACATCTCAGATGTCATGTAGAGTTAGTCACTTACCTGATAATCATCATGTGTATCAATCAAAACATCTCAGATGTCATGTAGAGTTAGTCACGTCCCTGATAATCATCATGTGTATCAATCAAAACATCTCAGATGTCATGTAGAGTTAGTCACGTCCTTGATAATCATCACGTGTATCAATTAAATCATCTCAGATGTCATGTAGAGTTAGTCACGTCCCTGATAATCATCATGTGTATCAATCAAATCATCTCAGGTGTCATGTAGAGTTAGTCACGTCCCTGATACTCATCATGTGTATCAATCAAAACATCTCAGATGTCATGTAGAGTTAGTCACGTCCCTGATACTCATCATGTGTATCAATCAAAACACCTCAGATGTCATGTAGAGTTAGTCACGTCCCTGACACTCATCATGTGTATCAATCAACTATTTTAGATGTCATGTAGAAATTGTCACGTCCCTGAAACTCATCACGTGTATCAATCAAAAAAACGTTCCAAAGCATGTCCTGTTACCTGATGTGGTTCTATCGGCTGTCCTAGTGACCCCTCCTTCCTCCCTGGGCCACCCAGCCACAAGCCCCTCCCCCCCAGCCTGGCGTTCAGCAGAGACGGGCGAGAGCCGGTTATTGTTGTTGAACCTGGAAAACACAAGAACAACCTGTCATGTCTAGATGCAGTATTTACTGAAAACCTGGGTTGTCTTGGTGACCTTAAAAAATGAATCAATCAATTATAATTTCCATCCCCGACAATGAGCCCAATAAAATATTGATCAAAATGGTTGAATATGTCAGACACTATACTGCATTCAATGAAAAGGTGCGTCTACATGTAGAACATGCAATTTTCTCAGCAATAAGTGTCCATTCAGCCATCAGCCAACTGAAAGGCACAACTTTTAAGACTCATACGAAACGTTATAATACTGGGCTGCCCTGCATGGGCTAATCGTACTCACTTAGCAGCGTGATAACACACCCATCCTTCACAAATACCATTTCATGTCACAATTTCCCCTAATAACTTTGGCTTGTTAATAAATTTGAAATATATAGTATAGTAATAATAATGAAAAGAAAATACTTTGAACTACTTTTGTTAATTTCAAATCAGAGTGTGGATGATTCAAAAATGAGTCACTGTATTTGCCAAACACAAGTCCATTTGTCCACTGAACAACAGCTTGAGGTCCACAATATTAGCCAGTCATTACGAACTCTGTGAACAGAAAAAAGTTAGATAGGTCCACTAGACCAGTGGTCTTCCAACTCCAGCCAGGAAAGCCAGATAGCCAGCCATCTTAATTAAACTCATCTACATATTTCAAGTCGACCAAACAAAATGCTCAGCTGGGTTTTTACTCCACCTATCATTGAACCAGTTTACACCTGTTGCAGTATGCACTCAAAAGCTGCCTAAACAAGTTGATTTTGGTTAACAAGGAAGTTTATGCAATTAGAAGTAAGAATTAGCAATGGAAACTAAGGCCATATACTACTATTTTCCCAGGGATTGTTGTTATTAAAAGACAAAAAAATATGATTCATCAGACTTGTTCTACATGGAATTTAGGCTGTGAGTACACTGCAAAATAATTATGTCTTAAAAATCTTGTTCCATTGGCAAAAACCTAGTATTCAGATAAACAAATCTGGATGGGAAGATTTTTTTACCTGAACACAAGATGAATAACACTTTTTTGCCAATGGAACAAAATATTTTTAAGACTGTTTTTTTTGCAGTGTATTATCACTGAAGCAATTATCAGATGACATAGGTTTTATATTGCCTTTTAATTTCTTTACTTCCTTTTAACATGGAATAAAGATCAGCCTTTTCGTGCCACCTGAAATGACTGAAGAGTGTATGCTATGATTAATCAGACTTCTATTAGAAACAATACATACATTTCAACTCCTCATGCATTGAAAATAACTTAGGATTGGCAACTCAAGGAAAAAAACATGGTGTCGAACCGAACATTTTTTGCGAATATTCATCCAACTTGGAATTCCAAGTACAAAACTGACATCTTATGTATGTCGACTTTCCTAAGATTAACGTCATTTAACCTTCTTTTCCAAGTTCTATTTGGAATGCACCAAACATTTCCTTTCCATTTTCAAATAACTCAAGATGAGTCATTTCTTTAAATGCATACTAACTGCATGAGGAAATGAAGGCAAAACCCTACAGCGATCAGTTTCTAGATCACAGTTGTTGCACTGTATTTGATCTGGGTGTGGTTTGAATGTGGCCTTTGCTTAGTCCAAGTTCTCTGGCTCGAGTGACCTCTCACCCCTCAGGCATGGACTTCTGTCTCCAGTGGTTGGAGCCCACGGTTCCGCTGTCTGGGTAGGAGAGGCTCATTGGTGAGTTGCGGGTGTGTGGAGAACGGCCCATCACGATAGAACAGGCCAGTGCATAGTTATCATTCCCTGGTGAATACCTGAGGGAGGGACAAATACCAACAGAAACAAAGGAAGCAAACAGATTCCAGCACATTCCAAACCTCCTATTTACCAGTAGCTGGGGTCGCACTCTTACCTTTTGGGGTTGAGAGGGCGCCCGTCGCTGGACACGCTGCGGGGAATGACTCCAGCCCGGTCCTGGTAGTCTGGGGCTTGTGCTTTGATCAGTGTCCCCGCCTGGGCTCCAGCGGTACGGCTCTGTGGACTGGAGGAGGTGCGTGGCCATTTGTTGCTGTTGTTGCTGCGGAAGGGGAACTTAAACTCATAGGGCATCCCTTCTTTATGGTTCTTATAGTCCACCAGGGGCATGTGGTAGAGCTCTGAACAGCCTCTGTTAGAGGAACCACACAGACACACAGGCCCTTTAAAACATGCCGTCGTGCCCCAGCTACAACATACAAGCTGCTGATAAACTGTATCTGACATAAGGGGCATGTCGATGGTAGGGATGGGCATGATTAATCGACGATCGACAATTGATCATTAAGAATTTCGTCGATCACGTTCAATTGTTATCGATTAAACTAATGCAGGTTGCGTATACATTTTTTTTAAGCAATTAAATTAATTTCGCTGTGACAGCAATTAAACATTTTACCACCCGAGGGCAATACTCAGTTACCTGCAAGTTTCCGTTTTGATTTCAAATGTAATCATGACGAGGAATCAGGTTCCCCGGGCAGAGTATGTGAGTGCTATCGGCCCAGAAGGCTCATGCTCAATATCGCTCCAGTAGGCTACCACTCCAGTCGCGCTCACTTCACAAGGTCGGGACATGCCCAGCCTAATGAGCCTCTACGTGTGTAGGTTACTTCCCTGCAGATGAGTCTTTATGGAATATGAAAAGACAGGCTCTCTCTCGCAAAGACTATTGTATGCGTGCAAATGCGAACAGAAAGGAACGAGGTGCATACACTATCTACTGGTTAGACCGAGTTATAAAACGATCAATTAAAACATTTAGTTCATTGTCTTTGTATTACGT
>JACXGM010015938.1:0-14220 GCA_016801145.1 Umbra pygmaea
GCCTTAACTTCCCCAGAGTGGCTCGATCAAGGTCAACAGACTGATGGCCACTCCAGAAAATTCACCTTTTTCTGCTGTAAACACTGGAGGGTCAACTTGGCCTTGTGCTTAGGGTCATTGTCATGCTGGAATGTCCAAGAGCATCACATTGCCAGCTTTTGTGCAGAAGAATAAAAATTGTCCGCCAGTATATTTTGATAACATGCTGCATTCATCTTGCCATCAATTTCCCTGTGCCTTTAGAGCACACGCACACCCAAAACATCAATGAGCCACCAACATGCTTCACAGTGGCATTCTTTTTACTATAGGCCTTGTTGACACCTCTCCAAACATAGCGCTTATGGTTGTGAACTTAAAGCTGTATTTTGGTCACTCCAAATTACAGTGTGCCAGAAGCTGTGAGGCGTGGCAAGGTGTTGTCGGGCATATTGTAACCAGATTTTTTGTGGCACTGGTGCATTAAAGGCTTCTTTCTGTCAAGTATCGTCGTATTGTGCTCCTTGATACAACCACACCGTCTATTTCCAGAGCAGCCCACTCCACCAAGTAACTCCACGCATCTACTCCACCCAGTTAACTTAGCTACTCCAACCACTCCAAGCACCCAACCCAGTTACTCTGCCAACTCCACCCAGGTGCTACACCCAGTTACTCCACCCAGTCCGAACACATCATTGATTTACTCCACCCACTCCACTCACTCCACCCAGTTACTCCACCCACTCCAACCACTCCACCTAGTTACTCCACCCCTTCACCCAGCTACTTTAACCACTCCAAGCACTCCACCAAGTTACTCCACCCACTAAAACCAGTTACTCCACCCACTCCCTCCAGTTACTACTATTACTACTAATACCGCTACTTCTAGTAAAACTCATCCTACTACTACTACCATTAATACTACTACTACTACTGTTAATAACGCTACTACTACTGATACAGCTACACCTAATATGACTACTACTAATACTACTACTGTTAATACTGCTTCTAATATGTATATTACTACTACCAGAACTAATACCGCTACATTGCCGGGACAACCCATTTGGAATATCCTCTTTCTGAAAGTGTTTGGAACTGTTAATCTGCTGTCAACAAGGCTGACTTCATCTCTGCCAATGTTGCCCTCCAGTCTCTTAATTTCCTGGCCTTGATGGAGACATAGGTTACCCAAGATAATACTGCTAGTGGCTTCTCTCTTCATCTGATTATGCTTTTTCCCATACTGGGAAGTGCATAAGGTCAATGAGATTTTGGAACAGGGCTACTCATCTCCCCTCACTCACCTACCTATTTCCTCTTGCAGTCCATGTAACCTGTCCATCTAAGCTTAAAACTGTTATCCTCTATTGTCCACCAGGTGCCCTTAGTGACTTCTTCTATGAGCTTGACATGCTGATTCGCTCATTCCCAGATGATGGCTCACCACTCGTCCTTCTGAGTGACTCAACCTTCCTACATGTACATTTGATTCATTTAGCACTCCAGTTGTCTGACCACTTTTTGTCTCCTTTTCTCTTTCTTTCTCCTCCACCTCTATATTGTCTATACCTACCCAGGTCTCACACCGCCACAACATTCATTCTGTCTCCCCAACTGCTCTCTCCTCCATCCTGTCATATCTCCCATCTCCTAAATCCTTCTCCTTGTCTCCTGAATTTGCCTCTTCCACTCTACTCTCCTTGGTTTCCAAGTCTTATGACTCTCCCTGTCCCCTCTCCTCTAGGCTGGCTCAACCATCCCCTCCTGCTCCATGGCTAAATGAAACCATCTCACAGAAGTGGCCTTTGTGCTGCTGAGCAGTAATGGAGGAAAACATATCTTCAGAATGAACTTGAATCCTTCCACTCCCTCCTTGCTACCTTCTCTTCGTCTGCTGCTAAAGCCACTTTCTATCACTCAAAGTTTCCAGCTTCATCCTCCAACCCCAGGAAACTCTTTTCCACCTTCTCTTCTCTCCTTAACCATTCACCTCCTCCCTCACCATCTTTCCTCTCTGCAAATGACTTTGTCAATCCATTACAGAAAAAGGTTGTTGACATCTGTAACTCCTTCACGCAACCCTGAGTGTCTACTGGATTCTTTATCACCAGAATTGCTCATGCACTTACTGATTTCTCCCCTCGCTCACCAGATGACATCCTGCAGCTAGTGAGATCTGGCCCCCAACAACATGCCAGCTTGAACCTATTCCTTCCTCCCTCGTGCAGACCATCTCTGTAGACCTCCTCCCATTCCTCACCAGTCTCATCAACTCATCCCTGACCATCAGATGTGTCCCATCAGACTTCAACATAGCAATAGTTGTTCCCTTTCTAAAGAAACACACAACCCCTCCAATATCAAAGACTACAGGCCAGTATCCCTCCTGCCTTTTGTTCATTTTTTTGTGATTTGTCCTAATTTTTCTTCCCTCCCAATTCCCTCTAATCCTGCTTTGTCGGCAGCTCCGTAACTCCCTGGGCAGATCTGTGGGATGGCGAACGGCGCGCACATGGTTCATCCAACCACATGTCACCCAGTCACCAATTATTTTCGCACTGCAAATCCAACACAGAAGCCTTTAGTCGGATCATGCATGGGATGATTACCTTCACCAACTATACTTCCACGATTGAACCCACAGTCACCCTATCTGGATTTCCACAGTAAATCAGTTCTTACAAAAGTTACCATAGATTATTAATGCTGTGCCTGCCAATGCATCTGAGAACAACCAAGAGTACATTCCGGCCTATTCTGTATCAGTCTGCATTTAAAATGCCACAAGGTCCAAAATTCAAAGCACCCTTAGTGCCCGGCCCCTAGCTTGTTGCTTCCAGTGACGACGAATGTAGCTGAAGCCTGTGGCCTAGTTAGCTCGTATACACCGTAACTAGTAAATATATAATTTACACAACATGAACGAACACAAAAGATACATGCTAGCTAGCCAGCAAGCTAGTTAGCGCCCCATCAACATCTGTGACAAATACAACAAGAAACCCAGTAGCCATTCACCATGTCCTTGACTGATACAAATACAATACAGTAGGTGTCTAAATCCTCTGAAGTCAATCGGTACTTACAACACATACCTAGTTCCAATTTATACAGACTGAGCAAAATTCTGTCAACTATATATTTGAAATTTACGTCACATTCATCCAAGTATATACACAAAGAATACATGCTAGATCATGCTAATCAGCTTCTTATCTATGCTAGTATATCTAGATTGGTATATCCAGTAAATTCTTTGGAATACTGAAAGTTTCCATACACATTGTTCAATGTGAAATTGGAAGATCTAACAAACATACTAATTACCTTCTTGTCTGGAGATTTTTTGTCTGGAGGTTAAAACAAAAAATGTTGCCCGACCCCTTTCTTTACAACAAACATTTTCTGTCTCTGTTACCATTGCAGGGAAGTTTTCCCTGGCGATGAAAAACCCCTTCACAACAGTTGGCCAGATCAAGTACACCCTTTAGGAGGTAAGTGTATCTGTGTCAAAGTCAACAATCAAGAGAAGATATCACCAGAGTAAATATAGAGGGTTTACTACAAGATGTAAAGCATTGGTAAGCCTCAAATACAGGAACACCAGATTAAACTTTGCCAAAAAGCAACCCTGTTTAGTTCTGAAACAAAATCCTATGGACAGGTGACACAAACATGAACTTGTAACAGGATAATGGGAAGAGAAGAGCATACCACCTCATCTGTGAACCCTGGTGTAGCTAGTGATATGGCATGGGCATGTATGGCTGTCACTGGAACTGGTTCCCTTGTATATTGACGTTTTAAATTCTGACAAAAGCAACAGGATGAATTCTGATGTGTTTAGGGCTATATTATCTGCTCAGATTCACACAAATGCTGTAAAACTAATTGGACTACTATTCACAGTGCAGATGGATAATGATATTGCATACTGCAAAAACAACCCAATCCTGTGGAATGTTTTGCAATTGCCAAGTCAAACACCTGACCTGAATCTAATTGAACAAGCATTTCACTTGCTGAAAGTAAAATGGAAGGCAAAATGCCCCATAAACAACCAGTTACTACAGCTGATGTAAGGGCTTGGCAGATCATCACCATGGAAGAAACCAAGCCTCTGGTGATGCCTATTGGTTCCAACCTTCAGGCAGGCATTCACTGCTAAGGATTTGCAACCAAGTATTCAAAAATCACAATTTAGTTAATAATGATGTATTATTTATCCAATTACTTTAGAGCCCCTATAGTTGGGGGCCTATCTATAAAAATTGTTTCTACAAAGTTCCTGCATTACTTTTGAAAAGAAAATGTAACTAAACATTAAAGCACATCTTGATAGTTTAGTTTTCAAAAAGGATATGAGAAAATGTGTACTATGTCAGGTACAGGTGTTCGACAAAATAACATAAACACCTACAGTATTAACAATAAAGACCTAATATGAAGCAAGGCCATTTTTACATTCAGAACAGCTCCAATCCTCCAAGTCATGAACTGTGTGTAGTGGGATACTGCACCATTCTGAACTGTGTGTAGTGGGATACTGCACCATTTTGAACTGTGTTTAGTGGGATACTGCACCATTCCTAACTGTGTGTAGTGGGATTCTGCACCATTCTTCAAGAAGATGAGCCTCCAGTTCTTTGAGTGATGAAGGAGGTGGAAATCTCCAGAACCTTCCATAAAGTTTCAATATTTTTTTGATTTGGTGATTGTTCATGAAAACTACTTTTAAATACATTTAGCAGTGTGTACCATCCTGGAATATTATAACATCACGAGGGAACAGTGTTTGCACAATATGGTGCACCTGGTCCAGTAAAATGTCTTTCTCCAAAACAGAAACCCATCCCGATGTAGGAAATAGGGTGAATGATGACTCAGCATATCAGCATACTTATTTTCATTGCTCAGGGGGCCTGGGCTGCTTTGAAAACTCAAATATCAAAGAGCTAATTGTCAGGCCGCAGTTATAGCTGACACATACGTATTGTAATTAGAAATCACCCTAAAGTGACCTCTGCAGCTGTGTTTGTATGTGTAATTTAGTTACTTCAAAGTAGCAGTCATTTTTCTTATGGTGTTGGTTTTATTCTGTCCAACCCTTGTATGTGCCGATATGTGCCCCAGGTCACTAAAACCACTCACTTTGAAATTTGTAATTTTATGGCTATCCGAATGAAGTACAATGATTATATTTTTAGATTTTGCACATATGCAAATTATGCACATATTTTATAAAACTGGCATGTATGTACTTAAAGCGGAACAATGACAAATATATACAATTTGGCTACCTACATAAATCGCTTCAAGTAATGATTGACCTGTCCTTCGAAGCAGGCAGCTGTCTCACTCAGCGAAAGCATGGTTGAGCTAGTGGGAATGGAATGCCATAAAGTTATAGCCCTCTCCCCTCCAGGAAAAGGACAGCTCTCTTTCTTCCTGGACATGCATACAGACAGAACTACTGCGTAAAAAATCAGTTCCCTGTCATTAGATGAGGCAACATCTTAATGTGTAATTTTTCTGAGCAGTCAAACTGCCTCTATTTGAATGAGGTATGAGGGATTCCCCAGTAGTTTTGTCGACTGCATACAGTCGTTGTAAAAAGTTTTGAAAATGGCACAAGTATTGGTCTCCACAAAGTTTGCTGCTTCAGTGTTCTTAGATCTTTTTGTCAGTGGTTACTTTGGTATACTGAAGTATAATTACAAGCATTCTTTAACTCTCAAAGGCTTCTATTGACAATTACATTAAGTTTATGCAAAGAGTCAATATTTACAGTGTTGACCCTTCTTAATCAAGACCTCTGCAATCCGCCCTGACGTGCTGTCAATTAACTTCTGGGCCACATCCTGACTGATGGCAGCCCATTCTTGCAAGATCAATGCTTTGAGTTTTTAGAATTTGTGGGTTTTTGGTTGTCCACCCACCTCTTGAGGATCGACCACAAGTTCTCAATTGGATTAAGGTCTGGGGAGTTTCCTGGCCATGGACCCAACATTTCAATGATTTGTACACAGAGCCCCTTAGTTATCACTTTTGCCTTATGGCAAGGTGCTCCATCATGCTGGAAAAGGCATTCCAAAGGCAAACTGTTGGATGGTTGGGAGAAGTTGCTCTTGAAGGATGTTTTGGTACTGTAAAGGATGATTATTTTGCAGCTAAAAGGATCTTGATTGAAAAAATGATTTATTGGAGTCAGGCAGTGGGTTGATCATAGGATGTTTAATAAAGTACTTCTCGGCCTATAACAGGGAGATCTCAGCAACAAGGCACACAGAGACGGTTTCGGATAGAGCCCCGAATAATAAATAGGAGCTGGCTAATATAGCCTTAGGGTTGTTGATGACATACCTTCAAGAAGACCCTTATCTCCTCAGACCCGTGACTGTCTGACATTAGCAGATCAGCAAGTCACCTTAACTTAGGTCTAGAATCGTATCTTACCAAATGACTAATTGTTGTTGTTCCCAAATAACTCAATAACCCTTAGCTGTGTCTCATGCCCTGTTAGTAACATGTCTCTTTAGTCTGAATGGCATCAAACATGTATTAGATCTGTGATGGTATTACAGTCTAATATATAATAGATAATAGAGTTATAAGTCATAAATCATAATCCTACTCTGATGTTAATAATGAAGAGAACATCCTTAATTGATGGTCTTTCTGTCATAGTCAACTGTTGAACAGTGACCAACTGCCCCTCCTCAGAGGGTAAAAACCCATGTCTTATCTGTACAATAACAAGCTCCTCTACAATAACAAGATCCATACAGAGCCTTTCTGCAAAGTCATTGTGTGGCCCTGAATCTCCCCTCCCTGAAGGAGAGGACAAACCCCTGTCTACACTTAGAATCTCCTAACATGCCTCAAATCCTCTAACATGCCTCAAGTCCTAGGTGCATAACACTTTCATGTAGTTATACCATTATAAACTGTTTAAACTGTATTTAAGATGCTCTTAATAGAATTTCCTTCTCAACAGTACCATTCTTTATTCATGGCTGTGTTTTTAGGCAAAATTGTGAGTGAGCCACTCCCTCGGCTGAGAAGCAACCCCACACATGAATGGTCTCAGGATGCTTTACTGTTGGCATGACACTGGACTGATGGTAGCACTCCAGACAAGGTGTTTTCTGGATGGCCCAACAATTGGAAAGAAAATGACTTTACCCCATTCTTCAGCAGTCCAATCCCTGTACATTTGCAGAATATCAGTCTGTCCATGATGAGTTTTCTGGAGAGAAGTGGCTTCTTTGCTGCTCTTCTTGACACCATTCCTTTAAAAGTCTTTGCCTCACTGTGCATGCAGATGCACTCACACATGCCTGCTGCCATTCCTGAGCAAGCTCTGCACTGGTGGTGCCCCGATCCTGCAGCTGAATCAACTTTAGGAGCCTTGGTCCTTTTGCGGCAATGGAAATGCAGTGGAAAAGTTTTTTTGGAGATTTTATTTTAATGGAATTCATTGCAATTCATCTGATCATTCTTCGTGACATTTTGGAGTATATACGGTACATATATTCTCAAAACATTTGACCATGACTGTAAATTGACAGGAAGCCCACAAGCTGGCATTTTCCTTGTCTTCAGCAGAGTTGTCAGAATAGTAAAGCGTGAAACCCTAAGACTGACATGTGTCTATCTAGCACATTAGTGGGAGCACAGAATAACCATAACCTATGTCTATGCAATAATGTAGACAAAATGTCGATATTAATCATTGATCCCCTTTAATAAGACCTCCTGGTGTTACATTTGAATGCCATAGCTGTGCATATTTATATTGGATTGGACCATAGAAATTAAATCTATAGAAGCCTTATTAATCTGTTTTACTTGGTCATTCGATTAGTGCACAAAAGAATGGGGACTGTCGTTAGTTGTCATGGTAACATCACGCGAATCGGTTTAATGCAGAAGTAGGGTGCTAGATCTTTGCAATGGAATGGTACACGTAAACATGGCTGCCGCTCTGACCATTCTGCTACATTTATTTGCATTGGAATGGCACTTCTAATCATTCCATTTCTATGGATTGGACTATTTATTTGTTTTACTTGATAACCATTTGGTTATGTAAAACTTTGCGTGATAAACTGTAACTTTATTGCTTAACAGCAAATCATTGACTTACTTTACTGTAGGTTGTCTTTGATTTTATCTATTCCAATGTACCCTCATTTATAAGGTATACTGTATGAATATATTATGTTCAGTATCAGACTTGATGTCCATGCTTTCCTTTGTCTAACACAATAAATTGGATTCTCAACTTGGATATTGCCAGGATTAGCTAAATGCATTCTAGGGACATGGAACTATCTATACTCCAAATCTTCCATGAAGTCTATATTATATTAAATCTGCCAGTAATGGCTCAAATACATGAGTAATTACATGTGTTGTTACTGTATGTTTTGTTATCACTGATTATCTGGTGGAATCATAAATTGATGTAGGCGGTACTTATACATGGAGAAGGAATGCAACCAATGAGAAATAAGGTGTTTAGTTTAGGTTTTGAACTTCCTTTTTGCAGTGTTCAAGACAGGCCGGATATACAGGTCTATATATTGCATGGACACAGAAGTTAAGTGAAGCAACTGACCAAATGATTATGCATGATTAGATTAGCTATACACTAAGATAGGAACCACAATATTTTATTGCCTTCTACACCTTTGTGGGGGCTTTGAGTCCACACATATACACAGATAATTCAAGCACAGCCACGTACACCTGCATAGCCACGCACACCTGCACAGCCACGCACACCTGCACAGCCACGCACACCTGCACAGCCACGCACACCTGCACAGCCACGCACACCTGCACAGCTACGCGCACCTGCACAGCACCGCGCACCTGCACAGCCACGCGCACCTGAACAGCCACGCACACCTACACAGCCACGCACAACTGCACAGCCACGCACACCTGCACAGCCACGCACACCTGCACTGCGGTGAGTTAATGGTGATGTTACAGTACACAGCTATTATGCAGCATCTGCAAGTATGTCTTTTAATGTCACCTGTAAGCTTTTTAACACAATGTAGCCTAATCAGATAATGGTAGTTTTACAATGTGTTATACCTGTTATTGTCAGCCTTTTTCAAATCTGCAGATGTTATTTGTTGAGCTACACATTACACCATTATTATTATTATTATTATTATTATTATTATTACCACCATTATTGCTGTAATGATATCCATAGTCACCCCCACTCTGAGTTAAAGTTGACCTGAAATATGTGTACGGTTTTCGTGTTTGAGTGTGTCTGTTTGATCTCTGTGTCATTATGACATTTGGTATAGAGCAAATCTCCATGCTGGAAAAGCAAAGTCATTACAAAGTCAGCAGTACATTATATCTATTGGTATATTTAAACTGCAATTAACATGTATTGTAGGAAGTTTAATCCTGATTGCCAGAACAATCAGCATGCAGATATGACTCATTGCATTTCCTTTCCTTAATGGAAAATGGAGCACACATTCCAGACAGAGTACACATTCCAAATGGAGCATATATTCCAAATTGAATACATATTCCAAATAGTGTACACATTCCAAATGGAGCACATATTCCAAATTGAGTACATATCCCAGATGCAGTACACATACCAAATGGAGTACACATTCCAGATGGAATACACATTCCAAAGAGAGGACACATCCCAAATGGTGCATACATTCAAACTTGAACACACAACCTGTCGAACCTTGAAGCAGATGGGCTACAGCGGCACAAGACCACACTGAGTGCCACACCTGTCAGCTAAGCACAGAAAACTGAGGTAACAATTTGCATGGGCCCACCAACACTGGACAAATGTTGATTGGTAAAAGGTTGCCTGGTTTAATGAGTCTCCATTTTTTGCTGCGACATTCAGATGGTAGGGTCTGAATTGCATAAGCAACATGAAAAGATGGATCAATCCTGCCTTGTATCAATGTTTCAGGCTGGTGGTGGAGGTGTTATGGTTTAGGGGATATTTTCTTGGCACACTTTGAGGCTAGTACGAATTGAGCATTGTTTAAATGCCACAGCCCATTTGAGTACTGTTGCTGACCGTGTCCATCCCTTAATGGCCACATGTGTGATGCAATAATGTCAATATGGACCAAAGTCTCTAAGGTATTGTAAATATGGACCAAAATCTCTAAGGAATGAATGCAAAAGCGGGTCCAACCAGGTACTGGCAAGGTGTACCTAAGTAAATGTAAGTGTGTGTATGTGTTGAAAAAGAAATAAATAAAAATCATCTACAAATCATATTTTAATATGCTTTGATTTTACAGCAAAATAGCTAAATAATTATACGTGCGGAAGGCACTGTATACAATTTTGCTGGTATACAATAACATCCTGGTTATTTACACATACATTAACTACAACGCTAGCCAACAAAATTGTTGTTGACTTTCACTGACATCAACGCCATATTGGATGGCCACTCTGTTCCGGCCCAGTAGCACTACCTGTAGGTGGCTTTAGGAAGCAACAGCTCATTTGCAAACTGATGGGAGGAGCTGGCAGGAAATTTGAGGGGTCCTCCATGTGTGGAGAAGAGATTACAGAACTTCAGGAACAGGAGAACTAAAGCCCAATCCCCTATGTGAGCCTGGATCTCTGTGTTTTCTAACTTCTTCATGGTCTTATTATATGTATTAAAAGCTTTATGTTATTCTCCAAGTTGGAGTAGGAATGTTTCAACTTTTATATTTGATTTGGGGCTTCTAGAAATAAATACCTTAACTAAATTGGTGCATTCTCTCTTGGCCATCAGTGGTAGATCATTGAACCAAAAGTATCTAATGTAATCTGGATATACTGAGGCACAACATTGGGGTAAGAAGTCTGCATTTTGTTTCTTACAGGTTGAACTGAATTCTCAGAAAACTGAATTCAGGAAGAAGCACACAAGCTGGCATTTCCTCCGTGTTGGCAAAGAGGTAACAAAATATGTTTTAAACCATACAACTGACTTTGATTATACAAAATGTATATTTTCTATGTACCAAAAGCACTAGGGATTCAAAATTTAGCCATTTTATTTGTGAAAGAACATTAGTTTTCATGCAAATATCATTATTTCACAAAGTTGTATTTATGTATCCATATAACCTTATGCCATAGCTCTCTTGCTAGCTCGACCCTGCTCTCTGAGTGAGAGAGTTGACTAATGAGTAAGACAGTCAAATAAATACTTCAAGCAATTTAGGAACATAGACGACAAATGACAGAATTTTTTAATTGTTTCCCTTTAAATGTTGTTGTCTCTACGCACAGATTGGTTGTGTATAGTGAGTGTCACATGACTTGAGAATTAATGTGACTTGAACAAATAATACTGAGGACTGTGGAGTAACAGAATTGTCATCATATTGACCTTTGGAACAATTCTTAGGTAACACTTTATTTTGAGAGTCCATCTCTAGATGCTCTACATATTATCTGCATACTGTCAACAACATTTTAACAAACTGTCTACTAACCCTAACCCTAATCCTAACCTTAACCATTCCCCTTATGTTAAACCTAACCTTAACCATTACCCTAAAACATATTCTAAACTTACCCCTACCCTTAAAATGCACAATTAGTTGCTTATCAACATATGGGTTGTTGATAGTTTGTTGATAGTCATATCATCAACAAACTATCTGTAGAGCACATACAGATGGAATGTCAGACTCTCCAAATAAAGTGTAACCATTCTTATATAATGTAAAATTAAGCTTGAAATGTACATTTTGTATAACTTTGATGACCGAACAGTGAAACCTTAAAGTATATAGTCAAGGAATTAATTGATATTAATATTGTGACCAGTATCACCAATGTCTCAGTGTCCTTTCAGAAGAATAGCTAGTGCCAAATGACTTCATAAGACAGAGCATAATATCCACTCAGGCTCCCAATCTTATACATATTAAAATGCAAAACTGGAGAAAGGCCAGAGAGGCACAATCAATGACCCGTCCAGGCAGTTAGGCTATACAATCAGACGTCCTCTGTGCCTGGATCAGATATAACAGCACCTTCCATTTAACCAGAGGACATTTCATCACTAGAAATCTAACCTAATAAACAATTCATAACTTTGACTCACAATGATAACACATTATCGACGCAAACCCTGTCTATATTTACTTGGTGAATATTTTATCTCCTGTGGAAATGACATCTGTCTGAATGCTATGAATGTACATAACGCAAAAGGCCACATTCAGCTGCTGGCTTGTGACTCTCATTCTACGGTCGCAATCAAAATTATTTAACCCCCATTTCAAATCAGTTTTATTGTAAAAATGTACAGACTATCAGCTGTTTGGAATGAACAAATCAAACAAAAGCAATTGAAAAAGCTCAACACAATGAATGCATCAAGTGTTTTCTCCAAGTCCAACTGAAAATGCAACTCATTATCTCCAGTCAAAAAACAAAAACTCCTGGGTTTGTTATTAGCTGCTTGGTTATTGTTCTCATGTGTCTGCTCATTGTGTTCTGCCTCGACATTGTTACGCTACCCTGCGGCCGTTTCTGCCATTCTGTAGGTTTCACGTGTAGACGCTATTTGCTTGTTTCACCAAGGATCTGGCATGGTTGGCGGACCTTTGTTTTCCATTTATTCCAGTGTTTTCTATGTTCTTGCTAATTTTTCACATGTCTCGTGTTTGAATTAATAAATGTAACTCCGTGGATTTCCACTCCTGCCTCCTTCCTGAATCAGCACATTAAAGTTGCAAAACTTTGTTCAATAAATAAAGAAGTATACAAATCTTCTTATATGTTTATACATATCCTTCTTTATAATATTAGGTTTTAGTTGAAGAACTAAACACATTCAGTGTCAAGAAATATGCCGCTAAATTAGACAAAAAAGCAGAAAAGGGGCAAAAACAAATTCATGGCACTGGAAGTTATAGCTAGGTAACACAAAGTAGCATTTACAGTATAACATACTGTGAGCCTTCATTACTGTATGAGAAGAGGGTACATGTGAACCTGGATCTTCTGATATTGTTAAGCCTAGTTTTAAAGTACAGAATTGTGCTAAACTACCCTTGCATATGAGCCACGGTTCAGTGTTGAGATATGTAGATTTAGTAAATAAAACATGGATTTAAGTATAAAAAAATCAAAAGTCTAAATAGGACCTAGGTAAAATGTTGTTTTTTAAACTTCTAACCGAGCTTTGATTTGATAGATTACAAACTAATGAAAGCTGGGTCAGTAAAATTGACATATATTTCCCGTTCAACCACATAGCCATTTACCATGTAGAAAACCTTGTGCACCTAAACCAAAATAAAGGGTTTGAATTTAAAACAATCATCATCAATTGTGCTGCCATAATGTTCAGATGAACCCCAGTCTTTTGTATCGGTCTCTGATCAAGTATAAGAAAGGGCATGTTTGCAGATGCAGCTTCTGTTTTTAGGACAATCACAAACCTCAGAAAGGTAACTACACACAAAACACTCAAATGCAATTCTCCAAAACAATCCAACAAAGCTTACATCAGTGAAAACATGTTAACATATTAAAATGTAATGCATTGATGTGCCAAATAAGCTAAAGCAGCAATCAATATCAATCCTCCTTAAGGCCAGCTCAATGAGATGGGTAAATGAGACCAAAGTAACATCACAAAATGATATGCATGCAACACTGAAAGCATTATTTACTGGTCTCAGACCAATTTCTCTGTATGAATAATGGTTAAAATAAAATAAAAAAATAAGATCAGGTTCCATTAGTGTGTAGCCTGCACCAGAATGTCTTGAAGGCTAATGAGGATGAGCACAGAACAACGCAACATCTGCAGCATGCTGTCTCCCCTATTCAGGACATTTATTCAAACATTTCTAGAGAAAGACCACTATAATAATAATAATAATAATAATAATAATAACTTGGACTTATATAGCGCCTGTCAAGGTACCCAGGGTCGCTTAACAAATAGGGGGTTCCATATGGTCATTATGGACCCCAGCCGCCCCAATTATAGACTGTTTTACTCTGCTACCATCTAGCAGTCTGGGATGGGGCAGGAGCATCACATATATGACAGAGACTGACCCAGGCCTTCAGACTGCTAAACTAACTACATATCTGCACTGTCATTTTAGTCGTTTAGTGGATGACCTTATCCAGAGCAACTTTCAGTGAACACAGGGACAACTCCTTGGAGCAACTTAG
>JACXGM010015939.1:6840-20991 GCA_016801145.1 Umbra pygmaea
AAAAAAGTATATTTAAATGTACTTGAAATGTATTTTATTTATCCTAAATATACTTCTAATATATTATTTTGGTATGTATATTTTTAAAGTATACTTCAAATATACTTAAATACATTGAATACATACTTATGGTTAACCATAAGTATACTAGAAGTATAATACTGGAGTATAATTTAAATATACTTTTTTTTTAATTGGGCACACAAGATATTATACCTCACAGATTTTTGATGCAGTGTTTTTTGCCAATGATAAAATGCCTTGGGATTTTGAAGGATCACCAAGACACTATATCAAAGAAATGAACTCTTTTTATGTCTCAATTCTGTAGGAATGGAGTGAATAAAGTATTGCTCCATCGATCAGATCAGCAGAAATACATTTACAAACACAACATGCTAATGTCAGAAATGTATAATTTCACCATGACGTACCACTCATTTCACCATGACGTACCACTCATTTCACTATGATGTACCAATAATTTTGCCATGACATACCACTCATTTCACCATGTCATACCACTAATTTCACCATGACGTACCACTCATTTCACCATGACGTACCACTCATTTCACCATGACGTACCACTCATTTCACCATGACGTACCACTCATTTCACCATGACGTACCACTCATGTCACTATGACGTACCACTCATTTCACCATGAGGTACCACTCATTTCACTATGACATACCACTCATTTCACTATGACGTACCACTAATTTCACTATACGTACCACTCATTTCACTATGACATACCACTAATTTCACTATGACGTACCACTCATTTCACTATGACATACCACTCATTTCACTATGACGTACCACTCATTTCACTATACATACCACTCATTTCACTATGACATACCACTCATTTCACTATGACGTAACACTCATTTCACTATGACGTACCACTCATTTCACTATGACATACCACTCATTTCACTATGACGTACCACTCATTTCACTATGACATACCACTCATGCTCTCCGTTTTCTGCTCCTTAGTCCCACTGACTTTCTTCCTTTGTCAGACAGTTGACTTTGTGGATCTTATCAACCTGCAGAGAAAACACTGCACAACCACCTCCACAGCTAAAACATGAAGTAAATCTGTAAAACTCTATGTGCGTAAGCCATCCCACCCCTCTACACCGCCCCCCCATCACACAGGAAACCTGGCCTTCCTGCAAACAAGTGTTGAAGCATGAAAAAGGACAAGGCCTTGGATGGGGGAGCAGGTACAGAGGGAGAGGATGTTTTTGTGGCTCCTTGCCCCCCCACCCCCGGTCAAGAGGCCTGCTGTCGTCCATCCTGAGGAAAGCGACTCACGTCACTGGTGCTCAGAGGATCTCTACAATGCCAGCACTCGGCCTGCATGTGCCCAGTAGCAGGCCCACGGTGACCCAGACACCTTGGATCCACAGAGAATATTGTGTACACACATATCAACAATTAAGCCCTGTCCACACAATGTTTTGTTATGAAGGGTTTAGTAGGACGTCGTTCTCCAAACCTTTTTGTTTAGTACGCAGAAAGTCAGGGGGTAACTCCACTTAGTTTCCTTATGACATGCTGTATGTACATTGTGATTCTCTCCAAATCTGTTGAAGAAGCGGGAAAAATGTACCTGTAGGGTGAAGTCAGCTAAATTGGGCCATCAGGTAAAATGGGCCAAATAAAGTTGTAGCAACATATCTCTTGATATATTTACAGCAAATCACAATAACTGATCTTGCACTGTTGCTTCAACACGTGTGGACTTGTAACAAGAGTTTTAATTGGTCAGAGTTTTCTAGGCCAGCAGAACAGGAAAATTACATTAGATCTCATGCATAGCTTATTTGATGGTATTATAAGCCCTTTACCGAAAAGTGGCCCATTTTTGCTGACTTCACCCTACTGTTTCCAAGGCAGCGGCCATCATCCATATCCTGTACATGAGAAGATTCCATTTGGCCACCTGTGAATGTCCTAGATCTCCAGCAGGTGGGTGCCAAGTGGAGGTCCGCCCCACAGCTTCACAGGGAGCTCACTCTTCAACAGTCATACATCATTAACACTTCTTCAACATCTATCTGCCTCCAACAGCTGTGGTGGCCCCACTGTAAATACGCAACACATAGAGCTGTCCCTAGAGATTTAAAGAATCAAACAATAATATCCTCATATGACTACGTTCCTGATAAGTGATTTACCTCTGCCTGCGTTTGCGGAGAGCCTTGCCATGTTGCAGGGGAAAGCCTAAACGTGACAGGGCCTCCGAATAACAGGATGTTTATAATTAAGCCTGGGGATCCTGTGCCAGAAAGATAGCTCTTTAACATTTGGAGGAAGCTACGAGAGAGAGACGAGGGAAGGATATAAATAGGGCTCCTGAATGGATCAGTGATAGTGCCTTTCTTATCATCGGGAGATCTGGGTTCAAATCCAGCTGACATGTCATTGCGAGCGGTGCTTGTTTTGAGGGGTTATTAATAAAATCTACTTAACTTGAATCATAGCCCTTTAACAACACCTTGTGGTAGATAAATCATGGTAGAAGTCTGGAGAGGGCATGCATTTGTAACAATAGAATTCCTGTCTAGACTGGATTGAGAGATTAGAATCTAATGTGCTTTGGAAGACACATCTTGTGATCATTTTTTTGATCTTCTGGAATCAAATCAAATCCACTTTATGCATTTTACTGTATTTATTTGATGTCACCAAAGGGTAAATTAAACAAGTTGAAGACAGAGAAAGCAGATTTGGCCAAATATTCGCAACCTTATCCTGTCTGCTTAGCTACTTATCTCCAGCCGAAGCCTTTCCCCTGCTTTTCCCAAGAGGAAAACTATTAATCACTTGAATACAAAGACATGTCAACATTTCTGATATTTTAGCGCTGCCCTGGCTGGTTTTAACAAATCTTACCGTAAATTTAACTTTACAGAGTGTGTAAATATTTGATTATGGAGGGTGGGTATAAATGTGTGTGTTTCAAGTCTAAAATGCAACTGAAAAAAACAGGGGCCTCATTTATAAATGTGGCGTACCCACAAAAGAACATGTTCGCCGCTCTCTATGCAAGAATTGGAATTTATAGCAAACTTGACGGGCAAATTTGCGGTCCTTCATGGAAACTCTGACCCGCGCAAAAACGAGTGAAATGAGAAATGGCGACACTGTCACCGGATGGATACCACACGTGAAAATGTCTGAAACTGCGGATCGTTTTGTAAACCAAATCTAAATACTGCCTTTCATTAATAATATGAAGATTTCACAAAGCCATTCTTACGGTGAACAACAAACAAAATAAAACAATATTGTAACGTAAATGCAAATGAAGGCAAAAAGAACACTCAATTATGTTCCGTAATTACATTGTAATTACATTGTGTGTTTGGATCAGAAATTTCATGTTGATCTATCAAATAACTAAAGGACACAGCAATATTTCGGTAGTGAAATGAGGTTCATTGGATTAACAGAAAATGTGCAATATGCATCAAAACAGAATTAGACAGATGCATAAATTTGGGCACCCTTGTTATTTTGTTGATTTGAATACCTGTCTGACATGAACCACCTTGACTTGAACTACCTAGCACTGATTAATTTGAACACACAATTGGTTTGGTGAGCTCATTAAGCCTTGAACTTCATAGACAGTTGCATCCAATCATTAGAAAAGGTATTTAAGGTAGCCAATTGCAAGTTGTTGTTCTCTTTGACTCTCCTCTGAAGAGTGGCAACATGGGGGCCTAAAAACAACTCTCAAATGACCTGAAAATAAAAATAGTTCAATATTATGGTTTAGGGGAGGGCTACAAGAAGCTATCGCAGAGAAATAAGCTGTCAGTCTCCACTGTGAGGAACATAGTGAGAAAATGGAAGACCACAGGCACCGTTCTTGTTAAGGCCAGAAGTGGCAGGCCAAGTAAAATATCGGAGTGGGAAAGGCAAAGGATGTTGACAATGGTCAAAAACAGCCCAGAGACCATCTCCAAAGACCTACAACATCATTTTGCTGCAGATGGTGTCAATGTGCATTGTTCAACAATTCAGCGCACTTTGCACAAGAAGACGCTGTACAGGAGAGTGATGCAGAAGAAGTATTTTCTGCACACACTGCAACAAACAGAGTTGCTTGAGGAATGCAAACACACATTTGGACAAGCCAGCTTCCATTTGGAAGAAGGTGCTGTGGACTGATGAAACAATGATGATTTGGTCATAACAAGTTATGCATGGCAGCAAGAGAACATAGCATTCCAAGACAAACATTTGCTGAATATTGTTAGAGTTAAGGGTCGCATGGATTCCACTCAATATCAGCAGATACTTGAGAATAATGTAGAGCAATCACCGGGGGAGAAGTTACGCCGGGGCTGGATATTCCAACAAGACGACCCAAAACACTGCTCAATATCTACTTTGGCATTTATGCAGAGGAACAAGTACAATGTTCTGGAATGGCCATCCCAGTCCCCAGACCTGAACATCATTGAAAATCTGTGGGGTGATTTGAAATGGGCTGTCCATGCTCAGCAACCATGAAAACTAATTGAACTTGGTGATGTTTTGCTAGGAGGAATGGTCCAAAATACCTTCATTCAGAATCCAGTCACTCATTACTAGCTATGGGAAACGTCTAGAGGCTGTTATTCCTGCTAAAGGAGGCTCAACTAAATATTGATGTGATATTTCTGTTGGGGTGCCCAAATTTATGCACCTGTCTAATTTCGTTTTGATGCATATTGCACATTTTCTGTTCATCCAATAAACCCCATTTCACTACTGAAATATGACTGTGTCCTTTGGTTATTTGATAGATCAAAATGAAATTGCTCATCCAAAAACTAAATTGTTTTTAAATGAAAATCATGGAAATTGCCGGGAGTGCCTGAACTTGTGTCCGTCTGGCGGAGCAGATACAGGGCCCTTATTTAATGATCTAAGCGCAAGGCGTGGAGCGCATGGCGCAAGTGCGCTTTTGGCGTGTCCAAATCCACTTTTGATAGTTTGACGGTGGAAAAAAGGGTCCATGCGCCTGGCGCATCTGCTATTCCTACTTAATACTTTTTGCCTGGACTTCATGAGAAGTTTAAAAAGTAAACACAAACATAAAGGAAAATGTAAGCGACTCGAAATCAACTACGTCTTGCATTTTGTAAATGCACCCTTCTGGCTCTACGTGATTGTTTTACTACAGTGCTTCGCGGTCGGCAGTCACAGGTCACTCTGGATGCGCGTCAGCTTCTGACCCCGTCTTAAATGTGCAATATGTAATTTTCGGCCACCAGGGGGCTCTCAATCAAAACAATAGCAAAAGATGTACTTGGATGACGTTGTGAGGTTGCGTGGGATCATGGGTTTTGTTATCGTCGTCAATGACAACCTTCCAATCTAGCGTCTCCGGCAGAAAAAATGTTCACTGACAAAGTAATGTATTGTTAAAAATATTATAACTTTATTCACGTTATGTTTGGTGGTTCCCTGGAACTTAGAGCAACTATAATATATGACGTCATTGACGGGCGACAAAAAGAAACGTCCCGTGTCTTCAAATTAAATTACAAATTTCTCTGGATTTGAAAGTAGGTGGAAACATTTAGGATAATGTAAGTACACAACTAAGAAATATATATAATATATGTATAGTGATGTTTTCTTTCAATGCAAAGTATGTATTTTGTTATTGTTTTGATTGATATTACATATTGTACCTTTAAATCGTAAAAATCGTCACAGGAATGTTTTTTCCGCGAAAGACATTAGAGCCCACTTTCCACTGAAGGCAGTGGAGGCATACCAACCCCCATGCCTGGTTTGAAGCTTACCTAGAACCGCCTAGTATAGCCTAGGTGACCTCGCAATGGAGACAAGGCATAAGTATCTTCATTAATTCATAGGTGTGTTTCAAGTCATTCATTGTCAATGGAGCAATCTGCAAGGATGCGTTTGCCTTCCGCAAGGGTGCGATCGGTGTGTCGCATACATTCAAATTATTCAACTTTTGTTTTACAACACAGTGCTGTTGGACAACCAAAAGTTGAAGTTACCAATAGAATGAGTAGCACAACACGATAGTAACGGTCTTGCCTTGCGGAAGCTCATGTGTGTCAAGTCCATACTATGCGGACGCTTATATCCTGTAAAAAGTCATGTGCACTAAAATCTGACATGTTTAGTGGACATCCCGCCTAAGGCCCACAGAGTGCAGAGGAAATGCACTACAACATGTGCCACAGCAAAGCTTACGCTACAGTGGAGCACGCCATCGGGCTGTTTAAGGGCAGGTGGTGCTGCACTGGAGGGAGGTTATTGTACAGTCCGGAAAAGTGTGCCAAATCGTGCTACTGTAGCATGTTCTGTGCTACAAAAAATACCCCCTGACGCCGATGGCTGTGTTGGGCCCGACCCTGACCCCCATCCACAGGCATTTGAGCCAAATGCTGCTGCCGTGCGCTAGCGTTGAGAAGTGATGCATCACTTGTGAAGAACAACAAAGGTATGGAAACATAATACTATTTATTCAGAAATTCTGTCATTGTACTGTTGATATCAGACTGGACAGTCTTGATTTCTTTTAACTCCTTAGCCACCTTCTGATCGAGTCAATGAATTCCCTCTGCATTTGCAGGACGGCTTCGTTGAGGACGCGGCCGCTGCTGGAGGGTTGAGACGCATGTGCCGTGGGGAATGAAGTGTCATTCTGTAGCCTACATACATGTGACTTGACTGCATTCATTCTACTTATTTCACTTACCTGTGTCATCCGGTGCATCTGGCACATCACACTGCAAAAAAATATTACATGGCACTACTTAACTCAGTCAAGTCATCTTGTTGCTTTGACTTAGTTAAGTTGCGGCAACTTAACTGAGAGAGGGAGCCCGGGAGACGTCAGAAGCGCACAGTCACCTCTGCTAGTTATAATAGATTCAGGTTCAGCTAGTAATTTTATGGATAGGGACCAAGCTGCACAATAACACATCCCCAGTTCACCCCTCCAGCACCATCTACAAGGACATGCATTAGATAACAAACCTCTAGGTACAGGCCTAGTGCATGATATCACTTCACTTATAAGTATGACCACTCAGCCTGATCATTCCAAATTCATTCAACTCCACAATATACGATCACCTTCAAATCCATTACATGGTCACGTAGGGCCTTAGAAGGATGGTCGCATGGGTGTCTGGAGATGTGGCTTCCATGGTGGAAAGTCCAGACAGTGCCTCCAACATTCCCACTCCAATTGAATATTCGACTAGGCACACTTCTCCAAACGTAAGGCATCCATATTACCCCCACTTTGGCCCTGGGATTGTGCCATTGACCTCCTACCAGGTTCCTTACTGCACAGTGGTCATGTATATCCCATCGTTTGCTTAGGCTATCGAAAAATATGTATCACTATGTCATGGCTACATACATCCCTCCTCTTTACCTGCATTTTCAAAAAAGATGGTGGTCTGCGCCCATGCACAGATTATCGCACATTGAACCAAATTATGGTGTGCTATAAATATCCACTACCCATAATTTCCTCTGTTGTAGAGACTCTGCATGGAGCAAGTTTCTTAACAAAACTAGATTTCCAGAGGGCCTACAATCACATTCGTATCCGAAAGGGAGATGAGCATAAATCTGCATTTAGCACTACGACTGGCCACTACGGATAACTGGTCATGCCGTATGGTGTTATGAATGACCAGTCAGTTTTTCAATCATTCATGGACAAGAAATGTAGAGTTGCGGTGTGGTTGCGGTGTGGTTGCGATGTGGTTGCGGTGTGGTTGCGGTGTGGTTGCGGTGTGGTTGCGGTGTGGTTGCGGTGTGGTTGCGGTGTGGTTGCGGTGTGGTTGCGGTGTGGTTGCGGTGTGGTTGCGGTGTGGTTGCGGTGTGGTGGTGTACGATGATTATTTTTTTGGTGGAGATGGAGACGGACCGCATTGAAGCCGTGCAAATTTGGACGAACCAGTTAAGGCAGTACAACAGATCTGAGGTTTTGCCAATTATTACAGGAGGGTCATTCAATCATTTCGCTACTTAAGGGAGGGCCGATCGTGCCGACCACCTGAGGCAGACGGCTTTTACCTCATTGAAGGACATGCAGGCTGACACTCTGTCACATCAGTTTGACACAGAGGAGAAGCCAGCAGACGGTGTCCCCATTCCTTCAGTGTCCTGTATAATGGCACCATTTCTGTGGAAGCTTGATGCAGAGATTCAGCAGGCATTACACACAGTCGCTGTTCCTGCGAGGTGTCCGGCTGGTCTCCAGTACGTGCCATCCTTTGTGTGGGATTGTACCTCTACTGGGCACATACGTCTCACTCCTGGCATTGGCTGCATGTTGTGCTGCCTCTTCGACTGGTACTGATTGCCCAACCTGGCCAAAGACTTGAGGGTTTATGTCTCGTTCTGCTCGGTGTGTACCCAGAGTAAAGCGCAAAGACATCTCCCAGCTGGTAAGCTAATGCCTTTACCTATGCCACAACAGCCTTGGTCTCACCTGTCTATTTATTTGATTACTGATTTGCCCCCCTCAAAGGGTAACACCACAATCCTGGTTGTTTTGGATAGGTTCTCTAAAGCCTGCTGACTGCTTCCACTCCCTGGTGTTCCCACGGCAGACCGCAAAAGCCTTATTCACCCACTTTTTCCAGCATTATGGTGGTCCGAGGACATTGTGTCTGACAGAGGTCCCCACCTTACTTTCTAGGTTTGGAAGGTGTTCATAGAGTGGCTGGGTGTCACGGTCAGCATTACTTCCGGACATCATCTGGAGAGCAACGGGCAAGTGGAATGGGTCAATCAGGATGTGGGTAGGTTCCTGAGGTTGTACTGCCAAGACCGTCCAGGGGAGTGGTCGACATTTAGCAGATGCTCTTATCCAGTGTTAAAAAATGGTTATTTACTCCTCAGTACCAGAGCGAATTACAGCAAGTACAGGGACATCTACCTGAAGCAAATTATGGTGAAGTGCCTTGCCCAAGGACAAAATGACATTTGGCACCTCCAGGAATCAAACCAGCAACCTTCCAACTACTAGTCCCAATCCTTAACCACTGAACCATCTGACCCCACACCTTGGGGCAGAATATGCCCAAATCTTGTCCTGTGCGTTCTTGTCTCTGTGTCACTGTGGGTACACTGTGTCAGCGAAGATGCTTTCCAGGCAGTTCGCCTGCATTCTGTTTTAAATTCAAGAAGTAGTCAGGCTAGTCAGGCTAGTGCATTCGTGGATTATGGACTGTACTCTCCAAGCTTATGCCTGTTTATTATTTTGTTCAAGAACTTTTAGTTCAACCAGTACATGTCTGTGCCATGTCAAACCTCCGGAGTACATTAAAGACCTTTGTTGTGCTCAATCCTGCTGTATAAATCTGTGATGGGACTGAGCACAGGAGGGATGTTGCCCTCTTGTGGCAGGCTTGGGATTTTTCTATTCATTCATTACATGTATCGGGACTTCTGTACACCTTTCTTGAGTTACATTAATTCTCACTTCACAAGCTGATCCCTGTCTCCCATTAAGTGTTTGTGCATTTGTTTTCCTCTGATTGTTTGTCTTTGTGTGTGAATGTAGAGAAATCCCTGGAGCGTGTATGGAGTAGCGTTGTAACGTTTGAACATTTTATGTATTCTTATTAATAGTGCCTGCACCACATATGTGTCATAGGTTAGATATATTATTCAAGGTAGAGCTAGGCGTACATAAGTATCTTAGTTATCGCATCTATACCGTGTCAGAGTATAGTAGACTATATTCATTTGTTGTGCAGCTCCCTTCTCATGTTTGTAAGTTCCTCCAGTAAGCTACATTTATGTGTGTTTATTCTATAAATCAGAAGCTTTTAATGGCATGACATCCTTTTCTGGAATTTCTAAAACTGTTTAACAGCACAGTCAACTAGGTGTATGAAAACTTCTGGCCCACTGGAATTGTGATATAGTGAAATATAAATAGAATAATCTGTATGTAAACAATTGTTGGAATAATTACTTGTGACATGCACAAAATAGATGTCCTAACCAACTTGCCAAAATTATACTTTGTCAACATGAAATCTGTGTTTGACAAATTAGTTTTAATGACTAACCTAACTAAGTGTACACATCCATCTTCAAATGTGTAAAAAAATCCTCTCCACCTCTCTATTTAGAAGGAATAAATACATTTGATGTTTTGTGTTAAACAAGATTTACAGTGCCTTGCGAAAGTATTCGGCCCCCTTGAACATTTCAACCTTTTGCCACATTTCAGGCTTCAAACATAAAGATATAAAACTGTATTTTTTTGTGAAGAAGCAACAACAAGTGGGACACAATCATGAAGTGGAACGAAATTCATTGGATATTTCAAACTTTTTTAACAAATAAAAAACTGACAAATGAGGATCTCTGAATGATCCAATGTTGACCTAAATGACTAATGATGATAAATAGAATCCACCTGTGTGTAATCAAGTCTCCGTATAAATGCACCTGCTCTGTGATAGTCTCAGAGGTCGGTTGAAAGCACAGAGAGCATCATGAAGAACAAGAAACACACCAGGCAGGTCCGAGATACTGTTGTGGAGAAGTTTAAAGCCGGATCTGGATACAGAAAGATTTCCCAAGTTTTTAACGTCCCAAGGAGCACTGTGCAAGCGATAATATTGAAATGGAAGGAGTATCAGACCACTGCAAATCTACCAAGACCCGGCCGTCCCTCTAAACTTTCAGCTCATACAAGGAGAAGACTGATCAGAGATGCACCCAAGAGGCCCATGATCACTCTGGATGAACTGCAGAGATCTACAGCTGTAAAACAATCAGTCGTATACTGCACAAATCTGGCCTTTATGGAAGAGTGGCAAGAAGAAAGCCATTTCTGAAAGATATCCATAATAAGTGTTGTTTAAAGTTTGCCACAAGCCACCTGGGACAGACACCAAACATGTGGAAGAAGGTGATCTCGTCAGATGAAACCAAAATTGAACTTTTTGGCAACATTGCAAAACGTTATGTTTGGCGTAAAAGCAACACAGCTCATCACCCTGAACACACCATCCCCACTGTCAAACATGGTGGTGGCAGCATCATGCTTTGGGCCTGCTTTTCTTCAGCAGGGACAGGGAAGATGGCTAAAATTGATGGGAAGATAATAGGAGCCAAATACAGGACCATTCTGGAAGAAATGATGGAGTCTGCAAAAGACCTGAGACTGGAACGGAGATTTGTCTTACTCTTCCAACAAGACAATGATCCAAAACATAAAGCAAAATATACAATGGAATTGTTCACAAATAAACATATCCAGGTGTTAGAATGGCCAAGTCAAAGTCCAGACCTGAATCCAATTGAGAATCTGTGGAAAGAACTGAAAACTGCTGTTCACAAACGCTCTCCATCCAACCTCACTTAGCTCGAGCTGTTTTGCAAGGAGGAATGGGAAAAAATTTCAATCTCTCCATGTGCAAAACTGATAGAGCCATACCCCAAGCACCTTACAGCTGTAATCGCAGCAAAAGGTGCCGCTACAAAGTATTAACTTTGGCTGAATAATTTTGCACGCCCAATTTTTCAGTTTTTTATTTGTTAAAAATGTTTGAAATATCCAATAAATTTCCTTCCACTTACTGATTGTGTCACACTTGTTGTTGATTCTTCACAAAAAATTACAGTTTCATATCTTTATGTTTGAAGCCTGAAATGTGGCAAAAGGTCGAAAAGTTCAAGGGGGTTGAATACTTTACTAAGGAACTGTATATTTTTATATTTTATATTAACCCTTTAATGTTCGACTCAACCGTTTGGTAGACCACACAATGGTTTTTTTGCAGCAAGGACATTAAAGGGTTAAAGACAAGCTGTACTTGGTCTTTGCCAATCTTCTCAGTAATGTCCAGATTGTACAAGTAGTTACAGTTTAATATGCTTTTTTTCTGGTCAATTATGATATTGTTCATTAATACAAATGAACAGTCTTCAACCCTGTCTTCTCCTCCGGCTGTCTTTCCCGATGCAATGTTTATAAATAAATGCATGTTTGACCATAAATATTATAGCACCTGTCTTCAAATGACAGCATTTGATGTATCCCAGTCATGTCCTTGACAGGCTGTATGCATGAATATGAGCATGTGGCCTTGGGTAAAGAGTCAAGTCAACACAAGTCTATATTCTGCTTGTTTGTATCACACTGCAGTAGATATACAATACCAAGTTCTTCTCTTATGATCATTTAAAAACGTAATGATCTCTAAATGGAACATCAACCCAGATTATCGATGAGATTATTCTCTCTGAACTGATACTGCAATATGGTCATGTTTATTTCTCTGAAGACAAGAACTTTAAAACTTTTTAAATGAGACTGTGTGGTATAGATTTTATTCATTTACTAATATGACAAGCACATTATCTTTTAGCATAAATATTATGAAACTACATTAAAATAATGATGAACATAATAGCCTTTATCATATGAAAAGTACAATTAGCAATAAATATTGTAGTTTCCATATATTATGGTTACTACATTATTATGGTTATTAAAATCAAATATTCATATTTGACAGAATTTATGAATTATTTTTTATCTCATGCACTACATTCTCAAAAACCCACCAAAGTTCCCAACATTCTTATTGGCCATATTGCAGGGAAGGGTTCATATTACCAAAAAAAACGCGATGCAGGCATTTTACCTCCAACATGCTGCAGAATGTGTACAGCAGCTTAGTGCCTAAAAAATGCCTCTCTTGCATTTCACCCAAGGACTTGCCTACATATCCATAGTTGAAAGGATAAAAATAGTAAAATTTGACAACGAGACGTTTTTTCTAAACTAACCCTAAGCTTACGGTGTGTGTTACACCTTGTAGGACGAGGGTATAAAATATGAGGGCTAGAAGAGGGTTGCTCCATCCGGCTCTCTACTAAGATACAGCAGCTTCCTCAACACTCATCCATTAACCCTCCTAAGGTGAGTCACTCGTGCAGAAGTTATGCTGTAATGTAATGGACCACCAGTGGTTCCCAACATCAACAACGCACCAAGATTCTAATTCACGGAATACATCACATAAGAAATGAAGAGGGAAGTGTTTCTGCCAGGAAGTCTTTGGAGTTGGAGTGAATATTTTATTAATTGATTGGACCTTGGCATTTGCCTGAGATGGAGATGAAGAACTTGTACCATGGGTTTGTGGCGCACATGGAATTGTAATTCGAGGACCTCATTAATACATACTGTCAATATATCTTATTGAATGTTTCTTTCTAAAAAAAGTGTTTCTAAACCATTTATGCATCTATATTCCCATGGACCTTCATGACAGTTGAAGTCATTCGATGGGATTTTGAATGATTGACAGACAATATTAACAGGCAGCAGGGCTGCTGTGTGTTCACGAAAGAGAGGATGTCATCTAGTAGAGCTAGAAATTAAAGCTCATAGCATCAGGCTCTACAAGATTTGGCCTATTGTTGGGTCTGCCTCTGAACATGAAGGAAGACAGTTTGGAAGTTGTATGCTACAGATACTGAACTAACTCTATACAGCAAAATCTCTGGTGTTAAATCAACACTTTAAGTGTTAAATTACATCTCTCGGTGTTTATATAGGTCCAATGGGATGATAGTGTAAATTTTAGTGTATATTTTACACTTAGGGTGTTGATTTAACACCAGAAAATTTGCTGTGTACTATCTGTCCTGATATACCATCCTGTTTATGACTTTGAAATCTTTACCTATATTTCTTTCTTATTTTTCAGAATCTAAGATGGCTTTTTCAGGACTGCTCAAGGACGAGGATGTGGCTGCTGCCCTTGCAGCTTTCGCAAGTGAGTTGAAACTGAAGCCGATGTGAAGAGGCCACAGTGATGGTGGAATGATGCCTAGTGATGGTGGAATGATGCCTAGTGATGTTGGAATGATGCCTAGTGATGGTGGAATGATGCCTAGTGATGGTGGAATTATGTCTAGTGATGGTGGAATGATGCCTAGTGATGGTGGAATGATGCCTAGTGATGGTGGATTTATGCCTAGTGATGGTGGAATGATGCCTAGTGATGGTGGATTTATGCCTAGTGATGATGGATTTATGCCTAGTGATGGTGGAATGATGCCTAGTGATGGTGGAATGATGCCTAGTG
>JACXGM010015940.1:0-20890 GCA_016801145.1 Umbra pygmaea
GTAGCCTACAGTAAGGTGACGGATTCTCGATATATGTAAATATCTCAACTCCAAGTCTGGTAGAGACTTTGCAAGGTTCAAAGCAATGACAGTTTCGAGTATGTTAATGTTTTCATATTATCAAATTTGGTTGATTGATTGTATTATTAAAAATCCAAGCCGCAATTCCCCTGGCTGGCCACTGTTCGTCACCATTTTACCGGCGTTTCTTGCCCTCCAGGTATCCATGGTAATCACGTGACTGCAAAGTATGAATAGTTATATTATTACAATTATTATTATTCCACCAAATATTGGTTTATGAACTCTTCCAAAGGTAATACATTAGTCTCGTATTGTTTTGACCATTTGTCATTTTCTGCAAATACAGTGCTTACGGAAAGTATTCTATTTTTCCTATTTTGTTGTTACACCTTTATTCAGAGATCGATTAACTTCATTATTTCCATCAAATTTCTATAAAGAGTACCCCATAATGACAATGTGAAAGAAGTGCGTTTGAAATCTTAGCAAATGATTTAAAAAATGAAAACAAAAGCACATTCTACTGAAGCACCTTTTGCAGCAATTTCAGCCTCAATTTTTTTGAGTCTGATGCTACAAATGGTTGGCACACCTATTTTTGGGCAGTGTGCTCCAGAGATGGCTGTGTGCTTAGGGTTGTTTTCTTTTTAGAAGATGAACCTTCACGAGTTTGGTTCATCATTCGCGACCCAGTCTGAGGTCCAGAGTGCTCTGGAGCAGGTTTTCAGCAAAGATGTCTCTGTACATTGCTGCATTAATCTTTCTCTCGATCCTGACCATTCTCCCAGATCCTGCCGCTGAAAAACATGCCAACAGCATTAGGCTGCCACCATCGTGCTTCACTGTAGGGATGGTATTGGCCAAGTGATAAGGGGTGCCTGGTTTCCTCCAGACATGACACTTGCCATTCAGGCCATAGAGTTCAATCTTTGTTTCATCACAAGGTGGCTTTTGGCAAACTCCAGTTGGGCTCTCCTCAGCCTTTAACTGAGGAGTGGCTTCCGTCTGGCAATTCTACCATACAGGCCTGATTGGTGAAGTGCTGCAGAGATGGTTGTTCTTCTGGAAGGTTCTCCTCTCTTCACAGAGAAACGCTGGACCTCTGTCAGAGTGACTATCGGGTTCTTGGTCACCTCCCAGCTCTATTCCTGGTGGTTCCAAACTTCTTCCATTTAACGATTATTGGGACTTTCAATGCTATAAATATTTTCCTGTACCCTTCCCCAGATCTCTGCCTCAATACAATCATGTCTCTGAGGTCTACAAACAATTCATTGGACTTGAACACAAACCATGGCTTGGTTTGTGCTCTGACATGCACTGTTAACTGTGGAAACTTATATAGACAGGTGTGTGCCTTTCCAAAGCATGTCCAGTCAACTGAATTTACCACAGGTGGACTCCAATCAGGTTGTGGAAACATCTCAAGGATGATCAGTGAAAACAGGTTGCACCTGAGCTCAATTTTGAGTGGCATGGTAAAGCCTGTGAATACTTACGTACATTAGCTTTTTTTGTTTTTTTATTTTTAAATTCGCTAAGATTTCAAACACAATTCTTTCACATTGTCATTATGGGGTATTGTTTGTATAATTTTGAGGGAAATAATGAATTTAATCTATTTTTAATTTAGAATAAAGGTGTAACAACAAAATGTGGAAAAAGTGAAGCACTGTAAATTACTTTCCGGATGGACTGTAAATGCTCTTAATGACAATATTTTTATTTGGAATTTGGGAGAAACTAATGGAATAAACACATACCTATCAATAGTAAAACCAGAGGCACTGATGATTTTTCAGTGTTCTCTTGAACAGTGGTCTCTTGATTTCATTTCAGAGCTGCATCTTCAAATAGGCTTTTAACTGCAAAGTTCTCAAAGTTCTGAATGATTTGTAACTATTGAGGCACAGGTTTATTCTACCAGGTCTGGAAGCAGTAGCCTATCTCCAAACTAATTCTCAAAAAGAACATTCCATTTAGCAACTCATTCTCTGTGCCTTGGACAGTACAACAGCTTGAATGCAGATAGCTATTAAGATGTCAAAAAACAGTTGTATACGTCGGCCAGCAAGCTTGTCTGTTGGTTCTGAGCATGGAGATGGCCTGAGAACAATAAGCAACAAATTTCAAGGCAAGAAATATGCAAACATGTACATTTTACATCATTTCTTGTATACGATTTAACAATAATTACACGTTTGTCAAGATGCATATGTAATTGGGTTTAGCAGAGCTAGTCAGTGAGAAATCCAGCCTGCGCCATGATGTACAGTAGGCTATAGTGCAGTACAGAGGCGGTCTTAACATAGAGGCATAGGTAGGCAGCTGCTTGGGGCCCCCTACCAGCAGTCGTAGTAGGGGGGCCCACAATCAACCTAAAAAAAAGACAAAATCATATTGAACAATTCAAAAGCATAGTCAATTGTATTAATATTCATAAAAAATATATTAAAACGTTGAAGTAGTAGTTAAAATGTCCAGTTCATGGTTATCTGTCCTTACACATACACCCAGCTCTGGGCCAAACTATAGGCAATAACTGTTCGCTTGGCAACACAATATTATTCTGGCAACACACACTCAGATTTTCCTTTTCAAAATAATAGTGCTCGTAATTCATTAAATCATCGTTAATTCATTGCATAGATAGGTAGTGTGTCCATTTTCACGTGTTGCTAAAATTAGTCAATTGTTGGATAAAACAGACTAGTGAATGTTTTGTAAATGTGTTTTCATATGAGAAACTGACAATATATTCAATAAAATTGTATGTACAACAAGTACAACATATTTGAAAGCATGTTAAATTGTTATTTTTTGCTATCACATGCTCGTATTGCTTCTTTACACACATTACAATTGCATTTGGTTACAATTCACTAGTTTTATAATGATTAACAATGATTATTGAAATGAATTAAAAGAGCAATTTAGAAAAAAAACTAAAATCTGAGTGTGTTACTGGAAAGATATTGTTGCCAGGCTCTGCATATACCCCCTTCCTTTACAATGAAATGGAGTAGTCCATAACGGTACACAGCATGAAAGAAGAACACACAGTGGGGAGGACTGGGATGTACGCAAACTGAGACGAAGCAAGACGAGCAAGATGAAAAGACGCCGATAAGTAGGCAACGCTGACAAAGATGACAAACATTTTACGGCTACTGTTGGGGATACAGACAGGAACAACAATGTCCAAATCATTGAACATGCCGCTACAGCAGCAGCAGCTAGCTGTGAAGTGGCGCTAGGTGAGGATAACGTTAACCAAGACAATGAAGAAGATATCACATTGTTGCCACCCACCGTCACCAACAGTGTTATCAACATTGACACAGATGAGGTGGAAGAGTTGTCCATTGATGGCCTTTTTGACACCGATGATGACGATGATGGGTTCCATCGTGGCTATTAGTTTATGTAGTGTTACACTTTGTGTTCTCTGCTTTCCATTGTCATTTTGGAGTAAAGAAGTGTATGCAGGGTTTAAAGGGGAAGGTTTTTCCTCTCCAACCTTTACTTTCCCATAGATTAGTTTTACCTGCTTATCCACCATTCATTCGGTACATGTTTTTGATTATCTTTTAAAGATCAGATGGGGGGCCCCATACATACCTTCGCCTTGGGCCCCCAATTTGCTAAATCCGCCACTGGTGCAGTAAAGATTAAAAATATAGTTCTCCCATTTTAAGAGGCCTTCTGATGCATCAGCACTAGTAGGCTAGTTGAAGTGAATGTAGAGAATATCGAGGACCAAGCGCATATAGTTATGAAAATATGGAATATGATGCGAATAGGATATGATAATGTTATTACGAGTGATCTGAGTCTGCGTTTATGATTGGATTTTGATAAACAGGGATCTCGTTTTACCAGAGAAGCTCCAGTTACACACAAATGTAACTGGAGACTCAAATTCTCAAGGGCAAACTAAATTGAATTAGAGTCTATTGTTAATCAACTATTTTACTTTGCCAGAATATGATTTACTATTAATATTTGTTGTATCGTTTTTGGTTTCTTTGCTGAAAACTCATCTACCGGTACTTGAATATTTGATGGGAGCTAATTTAGCCAGTTCTTAGATTATTTCATTAGTAATCTCAGGCATGTTTTTCGTACAGATTATTCAAAATTAATTTACAAAAGTAAAATTAAAAGCTGATTCAACCAATATTGTGGCATTATGATACATTTTAGAAAAGAAAAGTTTTGCATCTCAAATGTAAAACGCTGATTTATAAACAAAAGTGGCTGGTAAAATGTGGGCATCCACCAACCTAGTGAACACAATGTGTCTGAAATGGCCCTCCCGAACGGTACAGTAAAGTTACCTGTTGGATTTGCTGAAAGATGTCACTGCAATTAGCTTCACTAAAGACATTGGAGTTCAGAAGTGTCACATGTCTATATTAAGTCTGACAGTACAGTGGGTGAATGCAAGCTTTACATTACGTAGCATTAAAGCGATGGTATTTGATCAGTACTCAAATTTCAGTACTTGGAACGGTATCAGCAATAAAAAATTAGTATCGCTGCATCTCTAGATACAGTATCAACTGCAACTCTTCTGGGACTGCTTTCCACAGGATTTTTTTTGTAACATTTTTCCCAATTTACCTCCTATCCCAATTTCCACTAACCCTGCCTTGTCAGCAGCTCCACAACTCCTTGGACAGATCTGTGGGATGACAAGGGGCACACATGGTTCATCCAACCACGTCGCCTGAGCCATTCTTTTTCACACTGTTCACCCAACACAGAAGCCTTTAGTCAGATCATGCATGGGATGGTTACATTCACCGACATAATTCCACGATTGAACCCTCAGGCGCTTGATCTGAACACAAGGAGTCGCTGCAGAGCGACATGGCAGGATAGATAATCTGATTTAACTAACCCAAATCCCAGAAAGCGCTATGCCAATTTGTGCTGCCTCATGCAGGAGGCCCGAGGAAAGTCAGAGAACCTGTAGTCAGGTTTGAACCCATAACTAACATGATGTAGACTGTTGTGCAATGCAGCGACTTAGCCCACTATAACCACGTGGATCCCCCTTTCCATAGGATTTTTGAATGTCTTTGGGAAATTGTGCCCATTAAGCTAAGAGCATTTTTGTGGTCAGGCACTGATTATTGGATGAGAAGCCCTGGTTCGCTTTCACCATTCCAATTCATACCAACATTGTTCAATGGGGTTGAGGTTAAGACTCTGTACAGGACGCTTTAGTTCCTCCATACTAAACTTGTCTTTATGGACCCTGCTTTGTGCACAGGGGCACAGTTATGCAGGAACAGGAGAGCCTCCCAAAACTGTTACCACAAAGTTGGAATCACACAAAGGTCAAAAATGTATTTGTATCCAGTAACATTAAAGCTACATTGTGTAAGAGTTGCTCCCATCTAGTGGTGAAATTGTATATGACAAGCAACTAAAGCCCCTCGCGTTATTATACCAGCAACGTGAACCTGGATATTAGTTTTTTCTTTCAAAACAATAGTGCTCGTTTTGATTCATTGCAATAATCATTGTTAATTCACTACACGGCCCATGAATTGTAAGCAAATGCAATTGTATTGTGTGTAAAGGAACAATAAGAGCATGTGATAGCAAAAATAATAATTTAACATGTTTTATTAATAAAAGTAACAAATATGTTTTACACACAATTTGATTGAATACATTGTCAGTGTCTCATGTGAAAACACAGTTACATTTGAAAAACATTCACTAGAGTCTGTTTTATTCCAACAGAATAATGATTTTAGCAAAACATGAACCTATGCAATGAATAAACAATGATTATTGCAATGAACCACGAGCGCTATTATTTTGAAACTGAAAATCCGAGTTCGTGTTGCCAGACGAACGTTCTTGCCTACAGCTTGGGCCAGTATCAAACAGCACTCCCATTACATGTCCTCGAGATTAGGCATGATCTTACATCTTCAACAGACTGAAATTTCCCGGCAGTCGTGAGTAATCTCCTCCTGGCATTCGTCACGGTGCCACTAGTGTAAAAGTGCGAAAGGCAGAGCTTGAATTTCCAGGTATGTCCCTGTTTGGCTATTGTATTTTAAAGATGGAGGCGTAACATGGCTGCCACAATTCGAGCGGCACCATTGTATGTTTTGTGAATGGAAGGTTCTACACTTACGAAAATACTTTGATTAGTTGGTGAAAGTAATTACACATGAATGAGCACATATTTTTGAAAGAACAAATGGTTTTTTGCTAAGAATCAACTCAAAGAAACACTCAGTGTAGCTTTAACATGACCCTTCACCCAAAATATGTATCACTTAAATATCATATGACCAGGAAAGTTGACTTGGAGCTGTTGTGTATTGGCAATCTATGTTTGTCCCTTGTGAGATATCGTAATATCTCTCCCATATTCACATGAGTTCTTTGTTATACTGATTCCGGGATTCTGACTAAATACACTACCCCATTCACAATTTATGTAGCACGGCATTCATGGTTCGACTGGTCAAGTCTGTTTTCCCAAGATGGCGCCTGCCTGTATACGCGAACGGTACAGTCTTTTAAACTACTTTTTTAATAAGCTGTCTGTACACCTAAAGTTCTCAATGCTTCGGTTTGCATGTAGGGACCCTCATTATGCTACTGTGGAAGTATGGTGCTATTTTGAGCCTTGTTAGTAGTATAAAATTGTGATTTCTTTATCGATGCCTTCACAACAAGTGTTATAAGGTAATTATCAGTTTGCACTAAAACTGGGCACATTTGATTAGCATGAAAACATATCCCAGAGAACGGTGGACTCGGTACCCATTTGTTATTAACCCCTAGGTTCATTTTGTGCCGGAATTGTCCTTTAACGTCCTGGGCCAACATCACCTGATAGTATTAGGGAGTAAAAATGATTTCCACTCCACCCTCCTCTTGTATTGATTCCCTCCCTCTCAATGAAATGTATCGACCACAGTAAGGACTAGTAGGCATATCTCATACTACATACAATGTTCATGCTGTCTGGTCTAATTACGTTGGATAAAAGAGAAAAACATACAAGATAATAGTTGCTACAGTAGCTGAGTCTTTAATTTGTTGATGAGTACCAGCCACTGTTCTACCCGACTGCACATTCCCTTCATGTAAATAGTTCCACTTGCCTTGTTTTCAAAATAAATGGAAACAAAACCACAGGAAGGAGGGGTGCAATGGTTAGAGGGTAGAGCACTGGCCTGCAGTCCAGAAGTGCATCAGTTCATACCACAACTTAGATAGATACTAGTAAAGTAGATTTTGGACAGAGTTTATTTCTATTACAATTACTTCATCAATTTTATTTATTAGTAATGTATAGAACCCGCCAGAGACACCATAATGTGATATATGTCATGGGGTAACCTGGAATAATTCACAAAGCTACTGTCAAAAGGTTTGGGGCAATTGAACCGGAATCTTTGGTGCAAAAAAAGCATGCCTTGCTTAAGGTCAGGCACCACCGTAAAATTTATAATTTTGCATCCAACAATTTTCTGATTTTGGGGTAGTTTGCAACTTTAACTTGTATACTTTCATAATATGCACAAATAAATAAATAAATAATTTATACAAATAGTAGATTGTTATAATTTTATCACCACTCTGTCAACTGAAGACATTTCGGTTTTGTTAGCATGTGTCATATATTCAACCCCTATTTTTTTTTTATGATTTTGTTTTACACATCTAATTCACAGCCATTTTGATATCAGCAAAGCCCTGTTATTTTCCAGATACTAAAGACAAACTAGCTATTGTAATAAATGAAACCTCTTCAACAAACGATCATGGCAGCAGTAAATAAATCATCCTTTCAAAATAAAGGTCCAAATCAATGCTTTGCAGTTTAGAAATTAACAATACACCCTAAAAAAACATTTTGAATTGGAAAATCTTGTAAAAAAGCAAATCATACTAATTAACCAACACTTTATTTATATGTGTGCTCCCCTAAGAATGCCCCCCTAACTTGGATGCCCAAATATGGATTCCTTTTGACACAAAGGCAATCTGTAAAATACAACTCACAAATATGTGAAGTGACCATAGACAGTGAAAGAAATGGACAGACGACAGTGAAGTCAGTTAGAAGCACTTTTCCGGTGATGGCTGAACGTACTGCGCAGCTGCTGCGCAGCCTCAAACTGAGCTTGATGACATAGATGTGACGTGACAACCTGTCTGAAAGTTGTAAGTCTTCTGCTAACTGTGCCAAGAAATATCTGAATCATTCTGAATCTTGCCTCTTGCAGAGATTGCGTGATAAGGAGTTATCCATGAGCGTAGGGGCAGGAGCAAATATTTTGTACCAATGCTTTTCATGGACTCTCTATGGGCTTCTCCCTTGACTGTATGCCTCCATGTCCTCCCGATTGCCTGCGAGCTTCTCCTGACTATACGGTAATTTCTCTACTGTGCGTCAGAACGTTTATGACACAATCTTTAACCTATTTTTACAAAACCGGCTGCTACAGGGCCATAGCCTTTTATACATTTACCACAAACTACAAGCATGTATACCTGGATGGGTCCATGTGTCAAGTGGTCATTTCCGTTTTAGATTCAGTTGTGTTTTGTAAAAATATATTTTTTAAACCATATCATGCCATTTGTATGAATGAGCATTTTACAAGAATCAAAACCATATCATGTTTTTATAGTTATTTATATGAAAATGATTAAATTAATTCATTATTAATACATCTAGGCACAATCGTGAAGGAAACTTGGGGTCCTCTTACAATAGTAAAAAAAATATAAAAATTGTCTATAAAAATATACAAATAGTCTATAGCTCCTTGGCTGTTGATTATATGATTCAAACATTTTAGACATATGTTCTCATCCCTTGGGGGACATGATTAGACAATATCTCAATATATAGCTTTTTACTTACATTTGAAAGATGATGTAGAAAGAAAAAAACGTATGTATTTTCTTTCATCTTGTGCCAAATTCACTGTGTACATTTACTCAAAATAAATTTTACATTTCCAAAAAATTAAGTTTCTCTTTGCTTCACGTCCAGTGTAACAAGAGGTTAACTTTGGGTATGTTTTTTTTAGGCGGAATTTGACAATTAGGGTGTGATCCTTAAGAGGGATAGCATAGCAGGATCAGAATGGAAACCCCAGTGAGAGTGTTATTCATCAAATTGACAATGGTATACTAATATCTTTATTGTACTGTATGTCACATGGTAATTACGCAGCATATTTGAGAACTCATTTTGATTCATTGTGGAAATTCTGTCAGTTTGGGTGTGTGGTTCAATGACAGTATACAGAATGGACCGAGCCACTTTCCTGGTGGTAGCCGAGCGTACTGCGCAGCCGCAAGCTGAGTGTGACGACATAGATGTGACGCTAGCAACGTCTCTGAAAGTTGTAATTCTTCTTGTAGCCATGCTAAGATAAATCTGAATCATTCCAAATCTTGCATGAGTAGGAAGTATTTCCAATCCATCAAAAAGTTGCTGAAATATTTTGTTCCGATGCTTTTCATGGACTTTCTATGGGTTTCTCTTTTGACTGTATGCCTCCACATCCCCTGATTGCCTGCAAGCTTCTCCTGGACTATACAGTAATTTCTCTACTGTGCGACAGAAAGTTGCGTGGTTATGACACAATTGTTAGAATATTTTCACAAAAACAGCTGCTACTGAGCCATAACGTGAGTTACAAGGTAATGGCGCTTTTTATACATTTTCCTGTTTCTTTAGAAATAAACAATGGTCAAATAGAGTCTTTAAACGCTTCAGATGTAAATGTATTCACTCTCAAAATGACGCCAAAATGAATGGGAGTTTATGGAAAGATGCTAAATAAAGGTGGTGCCTTTTTAGCCTCACCATAGGTGCTTCAACTTTCGGTGCCTGGCTTACCCCCTTGGTTCCCCCAATAGTTGTTATTCTCATTGTGATGGGAGTATTTGTTGCCAGGCAATGTGCAATTCATTTTTGCAGTATTGTTTACTGCTATGGTTGGGTGGTGGTTATTGGCAGTTTGTGTTTTCTTGCATTTTGGTCAAATTTTGCTGTTCCTTTGGTGGTTTGTGTGCAAGCTACGGCGCTTTTCGTTCACATTGGTATTTAAGTTTTCCTTGGAAAACTAAGTTTTTCTTGGATGCTTGGCTAGTTGTTAGTGGTGTCTGTTTGTTAGCATTGGGTTGTATGGTGTATTTCTAACATTATTACAAAGTAGATATTTCGTATTCGAAAAAAATGGCACGTGGCTTCCGCAATTGTTTTAACTACTTAGGGAGCACCATACCGCCTGCGGTAGGTTTTTGCCCCCCACCACCCCCAAAAACTGGTTCACAAGTCCAAACAATCACAGTTCACAAGTCCTATTTCTAGGTTATATATACATGTTATATATCTACAGAAAGCTTAGACACTCAGGAATGTAGCAAATGTCACAATTCTACAGTAGTTATAACAAAAATAAGAACTTCCCCTCATAATGTGAGCTACGTGCCTTGTACACATGTGCCTCAAATTAAATGGAATGTAAAACTAGAAACAAGGCTAACACCGTCATTTATTGGGTTATATATACATGTCTTATATGTCCTTAAAGCTTAGAATCTTGGGATTCTAGCAAATATCTCGGTTTTAGTGTAGCTATAAAATTTTCACTTCATAGTAAATACATTAAGGAATAAAATCAAAACTCACGAATGCAATATTTAAGTTATAAATACATGTCTCATATGTCCTTAAAGCATAGAATGTTGGGGTTCTAGCAAATATCTCGGTTTTAAAATAGCTATGAAAACAAGATAATTATTAGTCATAATGTGACGTAAACAGCCAGTACCAAAAGCTGTTAGCTTGTTTACTCAACTAGCCGTTTTTGTACTTTAAATTAAATCGAATGGCAAAAGGAAAACAGGGCTAGCACCCTCATTTTTTAGGTTATATATATACACAAGTCTTATATCTCCTTAAAGCTTAGAATGTTGGGGTACTAGTAGAAGTCTCGGTTTTAGTGTAGGTGTAAAATTCACAACGTTATGGCTGCGAGTTTCAACTACATATATCGCAAACAGAAATGTTTTTTTTCTTAAAAAAAAAAATCGAAATGTCAACTAGAAACACAACTACGACGCTCATTTTTTAGGATATATATAAAAGTATTATATTTTCTTAAAGCTTAGAATCTTGGGATCCTAGCAAATATCGCGGTTTTAGTGTAGCTATAAAATTCACAACGTTAGACTACTTAATGTCAGGTACGCGTCTTGAAAACAATTACATTTTACTTAGGAAATACAGGTTAGCGCACGTCACTTATGTTAAGCTTTTAGTACAAAATATTTTACTTATGGTCATAAAATCCTTCTTTTTGGTCATCAAAGGGTCCCAGTATTGACTTAAAGCATAGTTTTCCCAGGTAAAATCCATCTTGAATGTAAAAATAGCGTTTTCTTACCGGACTGTTAAATGTATTCATAAATAAATGAAAAACGTAGTGTGTTTGACCTGCACTTCTGAACAAAAGACGGATGTGAAAAGTGTCCAAAAGCTTAGCAATTTCGGCATTTACGTCATCCTTATGAAACAGAGATCTTAAAAATGTGCAAGATTAACAATTTTAACTGAAGACTGACGGAGATAATTTTGGAAAGAAATGTGTTGTTTGTCTCATGACCCGGATGTAAACGTCATCACGGTGCATTTTTTCAAAAAATATAGTTTCACAAACAAAGCTATATCTCATTGGCTGTTTACTGAATCACTACAAAATGTTAGACTTATGTAGCCAGCCCCTTGTCAACATGATTTGAATTGGATCCAGTATTCTATCTTAATATATAGCTTTGTAGGGTTCTTTCAAAGAGGATGTAGAAAAATAAAAACAGAAAATAATTATGCATTTTCTTTATTTCATCTTGTGCCATATTCACTGTGTATATTTGTTTGAAATGAATTGTACATATCCAAAAATTTCAAAGTCTTTTCTTTAAAAAAATATCAACCATATGTTTGTTCTTGCCTCAGGTCCAGTGTAACAAGAGTTTAACTTTGGATATGTTTTTTTTAGACAGAATTTGACAATTAGGGGGCGAGCCTTAACAGGTTAAGGAACTTGCTTCTTGCTAATGACTTTCATGTAGTCTGATGCTGTGGTAATGTGTTCATTTAATCCTTATTCTCTGCTATCGTGACGAGCATTCTGCTAACAACACTAACAGTGACATTGTAGGTTCGGTAAAATTAGAAAACCTTCAAAGTTAAAGCTTGTTGTCAATGCATAATTCATTAATTAGGTTTTGCATTCTACATAGAGGCCGGTTTTATCATATTTTTTTGTGTAGTAAGAGTGAGATATGTAACCTGTTTATATGATAAAACTGCATCCCAGGGCTTAGAGCGGGGGCAAAAGGAGGTCTGCATGGCCCGTCTCATATGGTTGGGTTGTTCCGGTTTTGGCAACCTACGACATTAACCGACAACGTCTGAGGTCATCAGGTCATAAATTCTCTTGTATAGGATGATCATACATCTTGCTCGTGCTTGTCGCAGGTACATGAGAATACATGATGTGGTCAAGGGTCTTATTCTGGTAGCAGCTATGTCGTCAACTCATAGGATGGACTAACTTCTTGGCGGTACAGGCTGCATTTATATGACGATGCACGATTTGGTCGAGGATATTCAGTGGGCAGGGACTGTCAGTGGAACTTGGTGGGCTTATTCGACAAGGACTTGGCCCCATCGGTCTGTCTGCTCGGCCCACCGTGCTGGATTCTGTAACGGGAGCAGTGCAAAGCTCTGATTGCCCCGGTCGGCAGTTCCAGGTGCCCGGATTGAACAGACTGAGTACCTTAAAACACTGCTTAAAAATCTCCAAATGAGCAGAAGCGCAGGTTCAACAGTACGCACACACACAAACCACAGTGGAGAGATGTATAGGTTTGCTCAAGGGCAGGTGGCTCTGTTTTTGGTTAGCGAGAGGGGGGGACTATGCTATACACCCCAGAGCAACATATTTATGGCATGCAGGGTTCTCCACAATATTGCGCTAGAGAACGAGGTGCCATTCAATAGCCACCATTGGGGGCTGTACGAAGGAGACAGGATATAATTATGCACTTCTAATATAGTAAGTGCTATCTTTGGGTAAGAAATCTACTTAAAAAAATACAATGTGGAATGTTTAGTGAAAATAATTCATTTATTTGAAATGCACTTCAGGTTCTTGTTTTTCGCTTTTAATGACTGTAGCAGTAACCTTAGTCAACACTTTTTTCCTTGATCCCTTAATGCCTGATTTTAAGCTTCCAAATAAAACCAAGTGGTTGGCCTGCATCAGAGACCTGAGCGACTCTATTTCTGTCTCATAGACATTCCAGTAGCTCTTTACATTACAGCACAGTAATAGTGGAGTAACAGTGTGATAATAAAGAGATAATATGCAGGTAATAACATTTTATTATCAAAGTAATAACTGGGTAATACATCACAGTAATAATATGTAATACTGGGGTAATAAGGTGATGACGTAACAGATGTAATAACTAGGAAAGAATTCGATGATAACCAAATGTATTTCTGGGTAACGGTAATATAGTTATACTAATATAGTAATAACATGATAATAATGGGGTATTATATTTCGATGTTTTCAACGAATTATAGGCTACTAGTGTAATACCTTCCATATTAGATAAAACGTCTTGGAATAAAAATGTTAATTACCTTATTATAATGCTGAAATTCATCCACCCTTTATGTTCCAAATATTTCCCTTTTGTTAAAGGTAATACTTTACAAATTATATGTTTCATCTTGTGACTTCTTACCTGGAAACACGTCTGGTAGTTTCTGTATAATAACCATGAATCAGTGCTGCAAAATGCAAAACTACCTGTTTCTATTTCATGGCAATATTAGAAGTGTAGAGATTACCTGGAAATGCTTCTGGTAGTTTCTGTGAAATAACCATGAATCACTGCTGCTAAATGCAAAACGGCATTTAATATCACACTGTTACCTCACTATTACCATCTTATTACAGTGCTGTAATTTAAAGTGCTACCAAAATAAATTCCTTTTCTTTTCCGGATGTCGCTTATCCATGCCGTAAATTCTAAGGGCGAGGCCTCTAATCCATGCATATATGTGGGCGTAATATTTAAATGATGCTTAATTTCAACCATCAATTTATCAACACTCGTTCATTTATACGCTGGAATTGGAGTGATACAAACGTTTTGTAAATCACAAGTGAGCCCCGTCGTAAGATGATTTCTGCGCTCAGATCTACACTGGTTTCTACGCACGTTTGATAAATGAGGGCCAGTGTCTCCTAGCTTTAGAGCCGTGGACAGCTGAGCGGAGGTGTTCTTGTTCCCCATCAATCTAACTGTATCCCAGAACTTTTTAAAATTGGTACTGCAGGAAAAAAAATTATGTTTGAAAAAGCTAGCCAGTGATCACTGAGATCCTGACTGAAGACAGTGTATTTTGAAAGCACGTTAGTCGCTCATAGAAGTATAAGGTATTGAAATGTGTTCTCCAGGCAGATCTGCCTTGGAGGCAGAAATAATTTCACTGGTTGATTGAAAATTGATGGCGGAGCTCACATGACATCGGAAATGTACACATGAGCGTAGTTCTCAGTTTTTCACAATATCTAACCATACTCCCAACCTTAACCACACTGGAGTGTTAAAATGTAATCCTATATATACATATGTAATTATCAAAACTTATATTACCATATATAAACTTAATGTGAGGTCTGCCCTCTGTTTTGAATCAACCAATCAAATAATTTCTACCTCCAAGTCAGATCTTTCTGGAAAATACTTTTCAATAACTAAAAGTTCTATGAGCTGTTAGTCAGGGTAATATCAATGAGGGTGCCTTTGTTTACAGATTTTAGGTTGTGTCTGTTCATTGATCATTTGGCATCCAGCTTAAGTTTGAGGTAGATGCTGTGTATCTCCCCTGTTGGTGCTCTGCCAGGCCTGTACTGCAGCAATCTTCAGTTCCTGCATGTTTCAGGGACTTATTGTCTTCAGACTAATCTTCAGCATGTAAAATGCATAGAGTATAGACTATAGAGTAAAACCATACAGAAACCCTAAAGAGCATGTAGAATGAGATAATTCCCCAAAGTGTGGATAGTAATTTCAGACACTGTAGTGAGCTGAGAGTAGATTAAATGAGAGTAAATTAAATGAGATATTTTAGAATATTACACTACCAAGTGAGAATAATCATCCGTGTTATTTGTTTGGATCTTCAACTAGTTCAAATTCAAGTTTGTCACTCATCCAAACATACAGTACCCGAAATGCAATTTCACAAGGTCTAAGGTGCTAGTGCCAACACAAAAGTCAGCGCACAAAATTCAACATGCAGTATGAGACATTAAACAACACAGTAACTAAGTGCACTTGATGAGACAAACAGAGCTGAACTACTGATCAGTAAGGTGACTGTGTATGGTGTTTGTTAACGTGTGCATTAGTATGTACCACTAAATAAACATTCATAACAGGGTGGGTGTGGGGATAGAAGAGTCCAAAGGGTAATTCCAGGTGAGGATAATTACTCACTGTCCTCTGTGTAGCATGGCTGAGTGGGGTGGCAGGGAATTGCTCGGGATTCTGACAGCTTTGTGGAAAAAGCCGTTGCAGAACCTGGCAGAGCTGGTCCTGATGCTGCGAAACCTGCCCGATTGCATAAGGGCAAACAGGCTCTATGATGGGTGGGAGAGGTCTCTCACGACAGCAGATGCCCTGTCAGTACAGCGCTTCTGGTTTTGTGGTATTGTGGATCGAGGGAAGTGAAAACCCTACAATCCTCTCAGCTTTTTTCCACTATGCCCTGAAGGGTCTACCGTCCTGATGTCTAACGTAATTAAGAATGTACCGTAAGCTCACACCCAGCTAGCTTGATAGGTTACCGATGCAGTTGACCAACTGGTGCCTTTCAAGCAGCTCAAACAGTTTGTACGTTGGCAAGGAAGGCGGTCACGTGTGTTCTCCATCAGAGGACTTGGGTTCACGGCCAGTGAGGGTCGATGCGTAGGCTAATGACGGGGTAAAAACAACAGCCCAATAACATGGTTTCAGATGCTCTGCAGTTCCCCAAACACACAGTGATATAGCCGGTCAGAACGGTCTTCACAGTGCCTCTGTAGGTTGCGAGGATGGATTCTTAGATGTGGTGATAACATACACCAGGTGAGGTCGTCTGCCATTTGCTCTTCATCCTCTCTGGTGTGGAGGCATTGATGAGCAACAGAGAGAGATCAGCCAGCATCTTCCTGAATTCAACAACCCATCTCTGTAGTATTATCAATGTTGAGAGACAGTTTGTTGACCTCACCCCATGTTACCAATTGTTCCTCCTCTGTATGATGTTTCATCATTGTTGCTAATGAGGCACACCACTGTAGTGTCGTCAGCAAACAATGATTGTGTGTTTGGATTCAGACCAGGCACAGCAGCTGTTGGTGAACAGCAGTGGGAGAAGCTCATTGTGCTGAACGTGGGGGTGCATGATGTTCTGCTGCCTGTGGTCTCTCTACAGTAGGTTACTACATTAGTAACTTAGTAGCAGTGGCTGTATCCTAAAACATACTGCCTTAACTAAAAGTCATTTGTGGAGGCTATCGTAGGAACGTTTTATTGTTTTGTTTTTCTGAAAAAAAAGAAAAACTATTGAAATACAATTAAAATAACATGTCATACTGACAGAGTTGTATCTGTAAAAACGGGGTTGTATCTGTTAAAACTGAGTCGTAAATAATCTGTAAAAATGTAGTTAAATCTGTAAAAACAGGGTTGTATCTGTAGAAATGAATTTGGATCGGTAAAACGATGTTGAATCTGCAAAAAACTGAGTTGTATCTACAAAGCAAGATTTGTAAGATGAAAAGTCATGATGTTCACAAGTGCAAATCGTGATATACATTTTGCGCTTTTTTGGGTTGATATCATCTCCAAAGGGGTCTTATTTTTGTTGCTATGGGGTCTTATTTTTTTGCTACGCGTACATGGCTTATAAACTAGTTACAAATAGCTATATTTCATAAAGTATAACGGGTAACAAGTTAGCTAACATTTTTATGAAAGTAATAATCACAACACAGACAGTTTGAATCAATGATAACATTAAAAGAAAATGTATTTAAAAAACAGCTGCTGGTTATGCCGAAAATAGGGGGGTTATCTTCTAATTCTCTAGAAAGTGTGATTTAGAATTCTGATTGTTATATGACACTAAACGATCAACAAAACACTTTTTGTATGTGTTCTAGGCTAGTGGCAGAAAAGGTAGCTAGCATGCTACTTCAAAGATGGATGCCTATGTTTCTGTAGAGGAGAAATGTGGCCGACTTGATGGCGCTTTTTCCAAAACCATATCTGGTTCCTACGTGGTCCTACTTCATTATTTTTTTATTTTCTGTAGAGCATTATCACATATCTTTTGGCAGAAATGACAAAGGTTCCCTGAAATGTGCCCTCACAGGCTGATGTTTAAGCAGCTCCGTCCTTATTTTAGCAATTCCACCCTTACTTTTTCTTCATCAAGCAAACACATTCAATTACACAACTGCATCTTCTTTTATGCTATACTATTATGTTCTCAGAAGGCTAGACCTTTACTATACTGTGTCGTCAGGTTTGATAGGACTGAAGAACAGTGGGGAGAGTTGCTTTAGACATCATCCTGAGAAGCAGTGCCTGCCAGCCACATTTCAGGGCACCTTTGTCATGTGGACATTTTTATGGGACTGGTAAAACTTTAATTTTGTTTAAGCAGGAATTTTGGGAAAACACTTTAGGTTTGGTCGGATTTACGTATCCATAAACGCGGTAACAGTGCCTTTAAAGGTGCATGGCCACATACAAAGAGGTACAAAAAGTATTTTTTTTGTAGTTTTTGTTGTATTCACTCTGTTGCTCTGAAGGAGCTGTGAAGCCGTAAAACAAACCTAACATAAATTCCACATATTTACTCATGTTTATTTTGACTCAGTTAGTGCTTCCCTGGGAACCATTTTGCTGTGATGAGATTGTACCATGATCCCCTTGAAGCCTGAACACCACACAAGGAAGGGAAGAGCAGGTTGGGAGTGTAACAACACAGGGAGGAACACAACTAGCAGGAGAAGGACTGGAGATAGACCTGAGGGACAGGGTTAGGCTGGGGAGGCGGCTGGGGTGTGGGAAGGACGTTAGGGAGGTTGCTAGTGTAGGCTTAATGGAGAGGAGATGGTCTTTAGAGGCATCAGTAGTAGATGTAGTAGTGTAGTAGGCTGGGGAGGATTGGTAGGCGGCTGGGGTGAGGGAAGGACGTTACTGAGGTTGCTAGTGTAGGCTTAATGGAGAGGAGATGGTCTTTAGAGGCATCAGTAGTAGATGTAGTAGTGTAGTAGGCTGGGGAGGATTGGTTGGCGGCTGGGGTGAGGGAAGGACGTTAGGGAGGTTGCTAGCGTAGGCTTCATGGAGAGGAGACGGTCTTTAGAGGCATCAGTAGTAGATGTAGTAGTGTAGTAGGCTGGGGAGGATTGGTAGGCGGCTGGGGTGAGGGAAGGACGTTAGGGAGGTTGCTAGCGTAGGCTTCATGGAGAGGAGACGGTCTTTAGAGGCATCAGTAGTAGAAAAAGAAACATCTCATTAAAAGCCACATACATCCCAACAAAGCCTACAGACACAACTTACCATGGCCTGATCTTCCTTCACATACTCACTCTTCCATGGCAGTGGTGATACGGAGATTCCACACATTTAAGAAAACATATACTGTACATTTTACAAGCATTCTGCTTTCTTTCTTGCCATTCTGTTAATGAACTTGGTATACATAGTTCTTCAAGTCCATGTATGTATACTCAGGTAATATTCCTTTAAACATGGATAAAAATGTCCTGTTTATCCAGATATATTGTTTAACTTAACCAATGTTTTGTCTGACATATTATAGTAAAATATATTAATCTCAGTTTCTTTATTTTAATGTGGATTTGCCAATGAACCAGTTTATTTAATTTTAGATATGAAAATGGAAGTTAAACTTGGATGAATGATATGCACAATTAATGGCATACAAACAAAGTAAAATGTTTGAACAAGATGTTATATTATCTTGTTCTAACTGAAAGACATGAGACTCTCTTCAAGACAATGGTTCAAAATCAATCAAAAGAAACTTTATTGCATTCAATTTGCAAACAAAACAATGATGCAAATCATAAAAGGATAGCCACTAAGGTTCAATAGCCAAACAAAATAAATAATAATAGCATTTTCTACAAAATACTTCTGTAAGAACTTCAGAGGGAGTGAAAGTACACTATCGTACATCCTACTAGTAACAATGGAGCAGAGGTCATTACCATTGGAAGCCATATAAGTGTGTTTTTATATTATAACTATATATTGAGGACAGAAGATCCCCACAAGGAACAAAATAAAATAATTACTATATAGGGTCAAATTAGGCATAGGGGTTGGGTTTACTGTTAAAGTTACAATTGGGTTTAAAATAGGATTATGGGTAAGTTTATGTGATGTATGCTTAGGTTTGGGCAAGGTTGATGATAGTCCATTAAATGTGACATTTTATTTTGTCACCACAAGGACAGTATAACAATGAAGTCTGCACAAGGAAGAAATTATACATTTATTTTTAATGGGAGTTATGTCCCAGGTCCCCGCAAGGATTTGTAGCGTGAGTGCTTGTGTAAACCCGGATCTTCAACACATTCCCGTTGACGAGCACAAAAAAAGCTCTCAGATGCTTTAGGTCTATATAAAGACCTGTCTGTTTATACAATAGGTTAACAGAAAAATATATAATCTCTGAAGCTTTATCTTCCTATCACAACATTTGTCTGTTTTATGTCACAGAAACCTAAATTACCTCTCAAGCACTTCAGCTCAACCATTATTCTTATCCTTGATAAAGACGAGCAACAAAAACTTTAGAATAAATAATAACACTAAGCTAAATTCTACACTCTATAGGCATTAGTTACAATATTTTACACTAATATTACTGCTTAGAAAAGTGTGTTTTTACAAATGTGTTAAACCGTCCTGTTTCAGAGGGGTACAATTTTAAAAAATTTCCATTGTAATTTATGGGAAAGGCAAACGAATGGCTGACCTTCATAAATGAAATATACAGCTACTACTACAGTATTAGGACAACAAAGATGTTTCAACTTGCCTGGCATATTCTGTAAGTGTATTTAATCCGCATGCACAGTGATGTTCAAGAGGCAAAGACAAATCCAAGGGCAATAGATTGTAAATTTAAAGCTCTGCATATCTCCAGCGTAGTCATTAAGCAGACAGTCATCCAGAGCAACTTACTGTTAGGGCATTAATCTACAGACAGCTGGAGGAACCTGCACACAACCCAGTAACAGTAAAGTCCATCTACAATAATGCAAGCACTAGTTCATGAAAGGTAATAGATTGAAAAGGCCAGGAGTTGAGGTAGGCGCAAGCTGATGAAGGACAGGTTTTTCCCTTGCTTTTCCACAGGCAATGACCTGGTCTTGTTGTGATGTTACCTTCAACTGAAAGCTAATGAAGTGTGCAAAGCGGGGTGACATACGACATCCTGAGGTATACCATGACAGTCTGCAGCACGACCAGTGTTGGGTAAAGTTACATTTACGATTACCTTTCAGCTATTAGTTGAGTTCACAAGTTTTGGGAAGTCCCTATTTAAGACAAAATGATCAGGTAAATAGAGTTCCTATCTTATCAGTAACCTATAAAACAAATAGAATGAGTAAAAAAAAAATCAATACCAACGGTCACCAGTAAAAAAAAAAAGCTAAGCAGGATAGGGCCTTGCTTCTAA